>JAQFXM010000833.1:0-40430 GCA_034693345.1 Entomobrya multifasciata | reverse complement strand
TTATCCGACCGACACGACCTAAAATGTAGCATCAATGTTGCTAGTAAAACAATAGGAAACTATTAAATAGTTTCCTATTGTTTGACTACTTTTTTCTTTACTTTTTTTCTTTTCTTTTTTCTTTTTACTTTTTACTACTACTGTTTTACTTTTTCCCAAAGTCACGAGACAACGGAAAAAGTTTCCAAAGTTGGCCGGTGCGGTGGTAACCATAAAAGTTTTTTCATCAAGTTTCCGGCTTTCTCAGTTTTAGCAGCTGTGAGTCATGCATCATTATTTTAACGGAACACAAGGAAGGAAGAGTTTATTTTTTGTTGATGTGTCAGCAGCACATTAAACACCAAATAAATGACAAAGTTTTAGAATATCATTCATTTTTACGGCGAGTTGCTCCTCACCAACAGTCAAGCTCACGTACTTATAAATATAGCTAGTGTCATTGAGAAGTTCACTGTGTTGAGTCTGAGTCCCATAATAATCTGTAGTGGTGGACCATTAGTTTTTGTGTTTTAAGCTGTTTTGACGTATTTTTTCTACTGACTATGAGAGAGAGGATCTGTTCACGCGTGTAAAAATGAGAGCACATGTATACAAGTGTATTACAAACAATGATGTATAATATGCGTAGATGTACTAGTTGATAAAAATTGTTATTTTTCCCGATGAATCACTCTCATTTTGTTCTATGATGAAATTACACGTTTGTTAAACTGCCTATAACGATTTGAAAGCCATATGGGCCGGAAATGATTCATTTGCGAAAAAATCCTCTCTGAAACAAAAACAAAATGAGTACAAAAAAGAGAGATAGGATGAGAGAGACCCAAGTGATTATCTGATTATCATTGTCGTGTCCTCAAACAAAACTGTTCGGTACAAAGAACACTGACATTCCACGGGAGAACAGGCGAGATTTTTGCGAGATGAGGACACTTGACTTGATATACTTGTATTTTTTTGTTCTGACACACTCTTGTTTGTATATCAAGGTATGTATATAGCATAAACTATATCAACACATTTTGTTCTCTTGTTGTAATAAAATAAAACTCATAAAAGTGGAAAACAAAGTTGTCATCAGTTTGAGTAATGTTGTTTGGTATTCCATCAAAAGACAAACTTTTTTTCAGCACATGATGATCAAGAGGACGTAGTAAAAAAGCTGACACTGCACTTGTCCCACTAAAAAAACTACCACAACTCATCCGTGTTGCTCTCTGCTGTCCTTTACATAGACAACTGACTATTTAACAACATAATCATATTACTATTTATCAGTCCTCTCGTTTTTAAAGAAGAGTTTTAATAGTCGTCATAAAATTCTGATGACAACGACAACACTACACTATACTAAGCCATTCAACCAACTAAAACAACATCATCATCAAAAAAAAACAAGTGTGTGTTTGCACTTGTTTCTCTAATTCTTCTCTGGTCTCTCTGCTTATGCGTCTCGCATGTCCCCTCGTTTTCTGCTCATCAACGGGACAAAAGTTGTACTTGAACATTCACATTCCATCATCATCCAAACAAGCTAGTATCACTACTGCTGCTACTGGTAGCAGTTGAGACGTTTCAGAGTTAAGCCAAGCCAGACAAAGAGGCAACCAGAGAATCAAGTAGGTATTATATCTGTTTGTGTATGCTATTATATGGCTTTGTGATCTACATGTGTCAGTTGAAAGGAATGTCACGTATGAACGTGCACACTCACATTGTCTCCCTCTCATACACACATTTTTTTCTATTGTCCAGTAGAGACGCAGATAAAATGACAATAATAGCCCTTTTATGTAATGAATTGACTGATTGTCCACTTCGGAGAATGATGACCACTTTGCGATGTGCCAAACAGACAATAAAGCAATTGAGATTTGATATGAAATGACGTTATTGTCACTTGTCAATGCAAAAATTGTGTTTTGTCTGAAAGCTAATTATTGTTTTTACAGATAAAAACTTGATACAGCTGCCTACTTCTCTTTTGGTATGTAATACAAATTAGGGTAACAGTCAATAAAGCCACTTTTCCTTCTTACTTAGCTCGACTTGGACTCGCACGACACATCACATCACGAAGACACGACATACAACCACCAAATTTTATACACGATTAATTACAACCGATTTGTATTGTTGTTCCCTGTCAGCGATATACTTAGGTACATACCAAGAAGCTAAAAAGCAAGCGTTCTCTCGATCAAGAAAAACGGTTGTTTTATTTTTTCATAGTTTAGTAGAAATGCTCTGCTCACTTGACTGCCACTGTCTCTCGAAGTCTCGAAGAAGACAACTCGACCACCACCATTAGCAGATGAGATCTGAACCGAGTCCAATATTTTCAATGTGAGATCACCCCGTCCCGTAGTAGTAAAAAGATTCTATGCATTTTACATATTATACCTATATTACTACGTCTCTTAACTCACTCTCATCATCACCACATCTCTTTTTAGCTGTTTGAGAGAGAGAGAGGTGCATATGTGTTGCTCTGTTTATGTGTGAGTACCATATCGTACTACACAACGACTTTGTTAACGTTCTTTGTACAAAAAGATCCAAATCCACTTATGTAAGTTATATATACATGCGATGATGCGTATTTTTGTGTTTCTACTTTGTATATATGACCATCACACATTACATATTTTGTACATATATCAGTGCAGTGCAGCGTTAGTTCAGAAAACGCAGCAAAGGCAGATGAGAACAAACAAGGAACGTTTTTCGTTCTCATTCTCCACCACCACCACCGACCAAACAAAATAGCCAAGACTTTTCTACTTCTTGTGAATCTCAAGTGTACACACAACAACAATCCTAAACCTAACGTAACGTATGTGTACACTGTACACACATATTACATGAATTAAAAGCATTCATCCAATCCATTCCACCACCACCTCCTCAATCCTCATCGTCATCATCATCCCTTTTTATATCCATTTTATACAATAAACAAGCTAAACAAGCAAAAGCACATTTACAACTCACTCTGTGCAATAACAGCAGCATCAGCACCAAAGATTAGAAAAAACTCTTGCATTTTCTCTATCTCTCACTATTTACCTATTTAAAAGTCAATGTAGACACTATTACACATGCTTGCATGCATTCTCATGCACTAATAGTGCATTCATTTGAAAGAAAAAAGTATTTTTATCCGAGAGTATCGCGTCATGTCAGCAAAAAGAGCTTTTGATTTTTTCAAAAAAGAACTGCGTTTGATTTTTGTGTGCATTGCAATCTGCGTCTTTATGCTGACTGATGAGATTTTATTCCCTTTTCAAGTTCACGTTCACCATGACTTGATTAACAGGAAAGGAGTGTGCATTTCACAGAATGTGCATATTATAAATTTTCCTTGACACACGAGCAAATGGGAAATGTTGAGGAAAAATGAGCTATCAACAAGAAAAGAGAGGAGATTTCGAGACATTTTATATTGAAATGCATTTTGGTGTGTGTTTATTGCATTGGCCTTTTCTTGAAATTAACTATTTATTTTTCAGTTACTCAATTACTGACACTAATTTTTCACTGAGTCAGTCAGTCAGCCAGTGAAGATGGGATGGTTTTATAAATCTACTGCATTTTATACTCTTTTTTTCTCCTTCTCCGCCTCCTTTTAATTCCTACAGCTTCCTTGTCAAAAGTTGGGATGCACACAAATATTTTTATGTAGATTGCAATACAGCGCTGACATACTGACAATAAAAATGTATTTTATGAGGCTACAAAAGCAGAGCAGCAGAGAGAACACAGTAACAATTATTATTTCTCAGGGGAAGAACGGAGGATGAACATCATCCGAGCGACAAGGACTTTTTTGCACGAAAAGTTTTATTTGATTGCTTGATAAACACTGACTGTATGATGGTCTGACCGTGAAAAAAGATGAAAGCGAGAAGAGAGATGGAATAATGATAGGGGTCGGGCGGGAGTGAGAAGAAAAATAAAAAAGTTTAGAACAGACACTGTTTCTACATTTTGTCCCAATTATCATTAAATGAGGAGATACGTGATACATATTATTATTTTATTTCGCATCACAGCGATCAAAATCCAAAGATTGACTGACTGACTGACTGGCAGTGGGAAAGGAGAATGCAATGTGCTGTTGGCTCTCACATCACACAGCTCTCAGCATGCCTGCTCATCAGAAGGAAATATAACAACAAGAAGGAGGAATAGGAAGCTCATCATCATCATTCATTACCAGAAAATATATAAAGATGGTTTCAGCTTTTGTCTTAGAGGCAGCAGTTTCCTCATTGTATCCGGATTTTAGTGAGAGAAAATTTCTGGCTTTGACTGCTTTTTACTCTCTTCTGGTTTTGGCATGGCATGGACCCTGCTGCCAAGTTCTAGAGACAAGGTTATATAATCCAAAGTCAAAACCAATCTCTTTATATAATTCCTTGTTGGTTTAGTAAAATGATCGGAGGACGGTCTTGATGATGATGATGAAGAGACGACGAGAGGATGAAGTCCTTTCTTCCTTCCTCATTACAATATACAGCAGCAGTAAAATACAAGCAAGTTAAGTACATAGTAATAATCTCTGAACATTGTTTGTACAAAACGTTTTGTTGGGTGTGATGTGTGATAGTTGAATAATTAGCAAAGTTGAAGTTGAAACAACAGAGTAAAGCAGCGCAGCGGCAGCATCAGCGTTTTGCCTGTCTGCTTGTCTCAGTGACTGACTCCAAAAAGAAAACAAGGCATGAAATAATGACTCTCCTTCATTCTTTCCTTTTTTTGATGGATGAATAGAGCAACAAGGAAGAGTGAAATATATGTATTCACATTGAATCCGAAAAAATAAAAAATGACTGCCTGCTTGTTTTCCAAAGAGTATCAATTTTTTAAATTCCTCTACAAACTGATACACATAGACTAGTCACTAGTGTTTGTGAATATATTATTTATTTTAAAAAGTTACTACATGAAAAGTTGAACTTTTGTATCCTTGCTCTTTGCAGTGCAATCCAAAAAGCAGCAAAAGATCACTCACGTTGATCATGTCATGATGATGATAGCAATGGCATTATGCCATTATTACGTCCGTCCAACACATTAAAAAAGTTCATTTTCTCTTTTTATATTTTTTTCCGTTGTTTCCTCCTTCCAAAGTAAATAAATAATCTTGTTACTTTGGTTCATCCTACTGCACTGCTGCCTATACTTTACCAGGCCAGGTTATAAAACAAAACCAACTACCTATATCAATATAAAATGCAGAGGAGCGTGAAGCAAGAAAAGAATTACTTTGTCAAAATCATTGACAGGCACAAAGAACAAGAAGTCAAGTCAAAGAGTCAAGATCATCCTCTTCTCCGCAACTCAGCAGTAAAATGAACAACAAACCAAAAAGGAGTGTGGAGGAGATGGAGGAGAAATACATAGACATTTTACTACATGCTTTCATTCCGTATGCTTCCCACGGTGTGTTCTGTGTACACACTGTAAAAAATCTAAATCCTTTCCACTTTTTTTCCTGGTGCTTTCATTCAAATAAGCCTTTACATTTGCTGTCTCCTTCCAAATCATCCTCTGTTGCATCGTCGTGACTTGTCCTAAACAAAGTATATCTTCTGAGCGTCTCTGAATAATAATAATAAAATAAAAAAGTAAAGTGCTGAAAGCAGAAATAAGCCCTTTTTTACGAGAGGCAAGCTTTGGTTTGACTGACTTGACTAGAATTGACGTGAGCTAGCCCTTTTTATCTATATTGTCACGTACGAACGAGAGAGGCTCAACTCATTTTCACATGGAAAGGAAGCTCATCTGATGCTCTGTATCTGTATCCTTTTATCCTGTATTTATTACTGGCAAATTGTAGGGTATACTCTTTAAAAATTAATTAGGTTGAAATGAAATATTGGATAGCTGTCGATACTGAAACAAGTCATGTGAAAAATATACAATGTGTTTTTTTCATAGAAATTTTGGTGGTGGTGATGATGATGATGTATTGACGCCGCTGCTACATGGATGACTTCACCACAAAAAGCCGGCAATTTTTTTTTACATTACCATATTAGTCTTTTTACAACAAGTGTATTAGTGCATTCATCATTATCATTATACTGCTATAATACACATTGTATAGTTTGTAAGAGAAGTGATTATAAGCGATAAACAGAATTTAAAATTGAAATGGTCATGTTGACGTTGTTGATGAGAATGGATTTATTCATGCAGTTGTTATGTTTGTGTGTGATTATTGACCCTGGCCTGGCCCATCTCGATGCAACTTTACATCATCACGTCACATATTACACGACCAAGATGAATCCATATACAATGTTGTACCAATACATATCATTGACTTGTGAAAAATAAATAGAAAAACAACAATGGAAAATGCAAAAAAGGATTGCACATTGTGTTGTTATGTTATGTTCATACGTGAAGAAAAATAAGATGACGATGATGAAAGCCGTGATAAAAGGATGTGGCACCATTTTATTCATGACTTTTTGTTGTACAAAAACCAAACCACCAACCATCATCATCGACCGGCCGCGGCCAAGAAGAACAAATTTTATTTTTGCACTGCACGTTCTCTCGGTGCTCAGCAGTCAAACAGAGATGAACTCGAAGAGGGAGAAAAAATAGCAATAAGTAAACATGCTTGTATGCATGTAATTTTGGTCTCATTGGAATTTTTTGCAGTTACCTATTATCAAGATACAAGTATATATATTTAGGTACTACAAGCAGATACACATGTAAACTGAACATCATTACAAGAGCAAACTATCTTCTCTTCATAAGCTTTACCACTATACTACCATCACCACAGCCACAACAGTATTTAGAGAAAATATGTGGATTTATGAATATGAAATGAATGCATGATTGCATCATCATCGTCATCATCACATCAGCATCTCTCTATCATCAACTTCAACAGCAGAGCACAGAGGATCAGCAAAACGACACAATGCACACGACGACGAACATGACTATTTTGCTGAAATACTTGCAGAAAAAATGCGATATAAGCAACGGTATTTGTATAGCTTGTAAAGTTATTTTCTTGTATACAAAAAGAACAATGAGTCACAAAAGAAAAAAAAGACATGAGCGCATTTTCCATTTCATTTCAATCAGAAGCGCAGCAAAGAGACTGTCAAAAGGATGGAGATTTATCTTACCCTTTTGTAAACTTTCTGCAATCGTAAAAATATGTTTAAATGCAATTTTTAAGCAATCGAAGCCCAAAGTGCATCTTGAATTTTTGCAGCATTACTAATTTCACTGGTCTGGCCTGGTGTTCTGGTCTGATTTTTCCCAGAATGCCCTGCAGTTAAATAAATGGGTTTTTGCGTGGGCTTTGTAAATGTGCATATTTGCAGGTTTTGCATAAGCTTATCTGCTGTTTTTTTGCGATTTGATTTTTCTTGTTGATAATGATGTTGGTGGCCATGAACAGCAATAATATAAACAAAACCTCACGACGGACATATGAGAACACATTTTGTTCTGTTGTTAAAATATAAAAAAGAGCAAGTAATTTTTAAAAATTGCAAACAATGCGAAAAGCAATGACTTTTTTTGCAAAGCTTCTTTTATTTTTATAGCTTTTTTGCCTCTGGTCATGTCTTTGAAATGTATATACGAAATTTTCTGCATAATATTCAATGATCTTTTTGTTTTGCAGATATGAAGACGAGCAAGGGTATAAAAATAATCATACGAGTAGAGTAGTGGTTTTTTCTGTTGCATAAACATTTTGTTTAGATTAGAGATAAAGACAAATGATTATGCATGCAAAGCCGATGATGATGTTGATGATAATGAAGATAATTCGTGTACACATTAAAATCAGCTTATTTTTATGTAATTTTTTTACAAGGTACACATTCTTTTTATAATCTGGCTTGATCATGCATAATTTTCACTTTATGCACTTTTTATATCTCAACTCATCAGTATCATCAGTCAGCTTCAGAGCAAAAAAAAAACTTTTATGGGACTTGTGTGTTATTTTCTCTTTCTATTTATTTATTTATTCTTGTCTGTAATTCAAGTCAAGTCGGTGAATCCTCTTTTTTATACCGACTTATATTTTGAGGATTAACAGATTTTTTATGGCGGAGAGAAATAAAATGATGAAAAAACCTTCTTAAATTTTTACAAGGACACAGTATAGACGTAGCCTCAGTCAGTCAATGCTGTCAAAAGGCAATTCCTTCGGCAAGAAAAGGTAAAAAAAAATCAAATAATCTCTTCTGATTAGATTTTTTGGTAGTCAAGTCAAAAGGAGAATTGAGATGAGACAAAGAAGTAGAATAAAATGAAGGATTTATATCAGCCCTACTGACTTGTCTTGTTGATCTTTGCGATGCGATGTTGAAAAAAAGAGATTTTTTTGGCGATTTCATTTTTACAGTTCAACTTTGTAAGTAGTTAATGTGGTGGCGTGGTGAAATTCTAATTGTTTATCTGTCTCCTCTTCTCTCTGGAAGCCTCAGGAGATTTCCTTGTTTTGCAATTTTTATATAATTTTTTACCCTAAAGTGTATTCATTTTTCAAATCAGTAGTGTTATTATTTTTCCGAATAAGTCGAAAAATACATAGAGAATAAAAATGACAGCTAATAATAATCTCAGCACTTTGCATCAGCAGCAGGATAGGATATTATGTGGCCTCGGGGGAACTAAACAAAACTGTTCAGTCAGTAGAGAAGACAGCCAAAGATCATGAATGCATGTTGAGCTCATATGTGTACTGCTGTGCATCTTGACATTCGAAGGCCGACAATATTCATACTTTATTTTAGTAGCAGATTTCCAAAAAGAAATATATTTTTGCCTTTTTTATACTTATTTTTTTACATTCATATTTTGAAGAAGGCGATGATGGCAAAATAGCCGAAAATTGTATGATTTTTTTGTAGCTAGTAGTCAAGTCAGTCTACCATTTCATTAAGTACATATTATCATGATCATGATAAATATACTAAAAACGAAGTCGAAGAAAACGAGGAATAAGTAGAATGAAACTGCTGCTGACACTGACATGTCGTATAGCTTTCTTTTCTGACATGTTACGATTATGATATTTTTCCCATGAACAAAAAAGCCGGCACCATATCTACTTATCTACATTTCTCTTTCAATTTTCAAACCACGTCTTGCATTCGATTCTTGTAGTTGAGTATAAGAAGTGACAGACAAAAAAGAAAACTGGACGATGCAATGTTATGTTGATGGTGGCGTGTTAGTGTTTTTGTTTACCTGCCGCTGTTATCCTCATTTACTCATCATCATTCATTAAGGCTTCCTAATAACTAGCCAACTCCTTTTATTACTCTCTTTAATTTATGTATCGATTATTTTTTATATCCTGGAGCAAAAAGAGCAACATAAAATAAGTAGACAATGATGAGCAATGAGAATGTGTCATCATTATTGCATTTGGTGGATTTGTAATTTTAAATGAGTGTACAGGACTGAAAGCAATAATGAGGCACAGCAGTAGAGCAGAGCACCAAGAAAAAGTTAGGTATATCATTTAGTTTTTTCTTTTCCTGTTTTTTCACAAGAAGTAAAAAATAAGACTTGAGGTATAGGTAGACAGGCCTTTAAAGTCTACTTTAGTCCGTCTTTCTTGAGAAAACTAGTCATCACTACTAGATTAGTATTGACTCATACAAGTTACAGAACAATATTCTACATGTGTATTAGCAATACCGTCTTGATTGGATTTTTTTCATGCTACCCAACTTATAAACTTCAAGCTAGTTCAAGATTCAAAATGACCAATAGCCCAACAAGAAGTACTTTTTTAATCTCAACAAAATAATATACAATGTTCACTTCTTGTTAGGTTTATGTACGGTACGCTGTGTTTGTATTATGGCTCATATAGATTCAAATCAGTAATAAATAATGAAGCTGATGATGAGGGTGATTCGCTGTGCGTCTTGTCGGTGTGCACATATTTAATGTGTACCTTTAACAAGGAAGAAAATGAATTTCCAACGGCCGAGAGTCAAGATACAAAAACATATTTCAAATAATGACATTTCATCCTCATCATCATCATCATGGGTAGCATAAATAAAGTTATTATTACAATGATGAGATGCTATATATTATTTGCAAAGGAATATTATATGTATAATGTACTGCACATACACCTGTTGATGAAGAGGTGACCTCACCATCGTCCACCCCCACTGCTTATGAATTTTTCTTTCAAGATGAAGAATAACAATAGGAAATTATCATCCTGGCTCAAGTCAAGTCAAGTGTGTGTGAATTATGTAACTCCGCTGCAAAAGTTTACCTTTTTTGTTATCATATAAGCCTGATAAATAGTAAAGTATGCAAATATTTAGTGTTATTTTCGGAGAAAACCGGCATGCTGCACACACAGACATTTCAGACCCACATGTACCATGAATTCACGACAATGTAATTTAGCAATTTTCACTAGAATTACAAATACACACGATATACAGCAAGTAGAAAAGCCAAAAGCACATGACATGACAGCAAGAAAGAGGGCTCCATGAAAAATGACACATGCAAAACTGCATGATGATTATTATTAGTAGACGATATTGGATTTTACTGTGAAGATGTAAAGAAAAAAGGGTTAAAACTATATTCCTCTTGACTCTTGGACCTCTTTTTTCTTGAAAAGTTAACTCTCTGTCTGTTATACACTTTGGTACTTGTGAACACGCGTTCAAAATCTTTGTACACAAAAATAACAAGGGATCTTCACATAATAATCATCGTCATCTCCTCTTGTACATTTTATGAATATGAATGATGATCATTTTTTGACGATGATGATGATGACTGTTATATATGTGGTGTTATTCTTGTGCTTATTAGCAGCATTATACACGCATGATCATTGTTATTATGATTGTAGTAGTGTATTGGCGATCACCATTACTATTATGATTATTACCTTTAAACTATGCATATTATTACTTGGATAACACCAACTTGTCAGTTGCATCACGGCTCATTGTAACTCATTCGTACACCTTTTGCATACCATTAACAATAACTGCCATTTACTCCACTGCCGTACAATACCTTATCATCTTCTTTAGTCAGAAAAAAGCCATATCGCCTCTCAGTCAGTCACTTGTTATTTATTTTTATTACCAGATTTCCAATGAAGACCTGCGGTATGCCATGCAATCATGCCGTGGCACCAGACAGGCAAGACATTTTACCGATGATACTGATGTGATGAGGATGTTGATGGTCAATGATATTTGGTCAACTCACTCATCATCATCTTCAACTAACTATCATGTGTGATATCAAGCCATTTTTTGTGGGAGAAGTGAAGAATTTTAAGATTTTGCCCAGAAGAGAAAGGTGTACATAGTACATATTGCCTCGTGGAAGGATTTTAGCTGTGTAGGTGAAATGTTTTTTAGTTTGATTTTTTTGATCAATAATAAAGAACACTGCTGCGTGTACAATTTACGGTTATGAGTCTTAATGCCTGCCTACCTATACTCCTCTTATGAAAATATAG
The DNA here is from genome assembly GCA_034693345.1 of Entomobrya multifasciata. Lineage (NCBI taxonomy): Eukaryota > Metazoa > Arthropoda > Collembola > Entomobryomorpha > Entomobryidae > Entomobrya > Entomobrya multifasciata. The sequence goes on along the minus strand of JAQFXM010000833.1, from coordinate 28,903 downwards.
ACAGCAACTTGAGGCAAAAATCATAAAAAATAGTTTTGGAGCTGGGGGCTGACTTTTGTGGTTTTTAGCTAGCATTCCTTCACTATTAAACCAAAATACTTGCTTGCTGTGCTATACAAATGTTTCGTACTATGATCATCGTCAATATAATGTATGGATTTTCTGAAAATAATGCGTATTTTACATATAAACTAATGTGTTTGCAGTAGAATACGTATTATCGCCTCTTAGCTAGATGGCTTGTCTTATTCTGTCGTCGTAACTCAAACAGAAATAAATGTACAATCGGGAATGTCTACCAGATTGGCTATTCTAAAGAGCAAGAGCATCATAAATGGGGAGAGTGTTGTCGCTGTCTGGTATTTTAAAAATAATTTTTAAAAAGCACACGCCAATAATTACTGCTAACATTACTGCTCCATTGTTCTTGTATTAAATACAAGAGAGATGATGTTTAATGATAATGTTTCTGATGAAGATGAAGATAGTAATCAAAACCATGTAGGAATGGGTTATGGAGTATTTGAGATAGGGATCAGTAGAAAATATTGTGTGTGTGTGGTGTAGTGAGAGTGGTACGGTAAGGTGGTGGCGGCCTCGACCAACCATGATGGGATGATGACGATGATGAAACAATACTAATCACACTTGACTATTCTAAAAACAGCTTCCACTTGCTATTATTACGTAATCTAAATATACAAAACATACCCATTATTTTACCCATCATCCTCCACCTCCTCTCCTGCTGATCATATCAAACCTCTCGACCAAAAATACCACAAAAATATTTTTAGGCATTCTCTCCGCCATTCATTGCACACTTGACTCCGCATCGTTGGCTATGTAAGCTGAAAGTTTTTGGGATAGGATCAGGCAGATCAAATTGGTAAAATGTTTTTTGAGGGAGAGGAAATATGCTAATTTTTATTAAATGCCTCTCTTTCCTGCGTAACTTCAAAGGTTCTCGTTCTCAGTAATGAGTTTGTTCAATGTTCACATTGAAACTGGGTTCAATCATATGAAAGAAGGCGATGATACTCTCCCATGACACGCCATGCAATAGAGGATAATGGGCAGATAAAGATCATCCACCTTTCCAACTTGTAAAATGATTGCATCATATTCACCACTGATAGTGCTCATGAATGAAAATGATGAGGTGGAAAGGTGCCATTGAGTGCGTATTTATATTGAGCCTGCTTCTCCCTTAACAGTTTTGTACATATTATCGGTTAGGGTAAAAAGGGAAGTGTGGAGGAATGCAAGAATAAACAATGACAACAACACTAACATTGTTTCAACTACCACTTCTGTTTTTTGCCCCTTGTCGCTATTTTCTCAAAGTTGTAGTCACAATCACAATCAGATCATAACTTCCAATCAAATTCATTTCGTGGCACTTTGCGGCAATCTGCACGTTGCAGTCAAAAGGACAATGCAGTTTCTATTTTTTTGCTGCTGTTGTGTGATGTGCTGATGCATAAAAAATTGCAGGGATGATGATGATAGTCTTTTTATATTACAATGATCTCTGTGAGGATGCAATGCAGCAAAGAAGATCGCGTAATAAAAAGGCTATAACAATAATAAGAATGACAGCGCCAGAGAGAGAGAAAAATAAGGTTTTTATTATTTCGCTTTTATGATATGACGGGATCACAAAACTGATGCGATACGATGCAAGCAGAGAAACAGCAGAATGCACACATTGTTATAAAAATGATAGTGATGAGGACATGACGGCTTGGAATAAAAACAAGAGAATCTGGCTGCAGTAGTTTTGGCATTTGAATCAAATCAATAATCAGAAAAATAAATGTTGTGTGATAATACGATGCGGCTGCTGATGGTGGTGATGATGATCATGATAATGTTGACGATGATGGCCTATGGAACAAGTCATGAACTGCAGGGTGTCATGTTTAAATTAAATTAATTTAAGCGCAATAGGCGCCATTAGGCTGCGTATTGAATATTGAATGTACTACAAAAGCCGTAAAGAAGAAAAAAACATACTCTCTCTTGAAATCTGCTGAACTAAAGGAAAGTGCAAAAAAACAACCAAGTGTTTTCTCACGTACACAAGCTTTTTAAAAGTTTAAATGAATGGCAGGGGTACACAAGCGTTTTGCTTCGTGTGTGTGTGTCGGTCGTCGGTCGGTGCTCGTCTCTTTATGCGGTGGTGGTGGCGGTGATTGGATTTTACGCATACAAAGCTTCCTTTTTACTCTTTTTGCATCACATCATCCCATTTGGTTTTGATGTGGTTTCAATGATCTAACGACACACGCCGCTGTAGTTGTTTCTCTGGTGTATAGACAAAAAAGTAGATTATAAGTAATGAGCGCGTATGTGTTACTGCCTACGCACACTGTTACTATGTAAGTATAAATGTGTGATCTAAACTGAAAGTGAACTTGATCTCGGGATGAAAAGATACGAAATTGCGTTTTTTTGATCGGATCGGATATCCTGGCTTGCACTAGGACTACAAGACCACCGCCACACAAAAATCCAATTCAATCCATTTTTTAACCCCCTTCCAGACAAAAGTAAAAAGTGTATAAATCCTCGCGAGTAAAAAGCAAAACAAGAGGAGGATAAAAATGTAATCGGACTCACTCAGTTTGGTATAGTAAGCAATACTCTAATCCAGTCCATAGAGCAAAAGATAATAGTGGATTCTCTCTTATTTTTTACAGCTTCTCTTTGGCAGCAGCAGGATGGCTGGATAAAAGATAAAAGCTGTATCAATGGATGGATGTGGAGGTGGCAGCAACAGAAGCAGGCAATAAAATCCGATTTTGGATTTACTGCGAAACTGAAACACTCTCAAGAATCCATGAAACTCCCATTTTCTCACTGTCTAGCACTGGCTTATTTTATAGTGTTAGCATATATACATGCATAATAAAAATATTTACTTTCAATTTTTTCACCTGTTTTCATTTATATGTTAAAATTTATCTTCTTCACTCAAACTGCCTCAATCTCAATTTGCCCCAGTTTCGCTACAAGTGTAGTTGGTACACTCCACTTTTGTTTTAATCGTATTCCTTTTTGATATTCAAGCCAAGACTCTTCTGCAAGCTGCATTACTTTTTTGTACTCATTTCTCCAAAAAAAAACTTTTTACCCTGTGCTCATTATTCTTGCTTAAACCTTAAGAAGCACGGATACAAAGTTTTTGAATTTGTAAGAAAAACTCAAGTTTAGCTACATACGCGTAACCAAATAAAATGTAGAGCAGAATGGTAATGTACCCCAAAAAGGTAGCTAAACACGTGATGTACATAAAACAATGTGAAAGCAAAGGAGAAGACCAGCTTAATGAGCTAACCTTCACTTTGCCTTACTTTCCCTTTCTTCTGCAAATAGCAGGGAGTCAAGAGAGAACGAGCCTCATGAATAAATAAAAACAGTGCTAGTTTACATAATAAAATGGTCTACAAATATATACATTTAAGCAAACATAATTTATAATATATTATGTATGTATGTTCAATCTCTGTGTGTGCCGAAAAAAACGAGAAAGCAGGACCGGCGACTTAAAAGAAAACAAAAGAGTGAAATAAGTAAACCAACATATCTCAAATCACAGGATTTTCTCCCTTTCTCTCTGTATCCGTTTTATGGAGTACATAATTTGTTGTTCCACAATCAAGTTCAGTCACAAAAAATACAAAGCCGAGAGGAAAAAAATATAAGAAAGTAAAGTAAAGAGTATGTATACCTTGCCGTCGTATTTGTCTGACTTTGTTTTCTAGTTTGTATGTATGTATCGCTTTATGTGTCTAGTTCAGTCGGTTTTCTTGTTTTATTTATTACTTTTTCTTTGTTTATTGATGTTTTGTTTGTAATAAAATGTGTAATATATTTTCATTCAATAGCAATCGATGAAGAAAGGTTAGTATGATATAGGTTGTATGAACTATGCCATGAGCAGGATATAATTTTGTAGGGTTTTTGTACTTCTTCCTGTGATCTTTCCGGTGGTGGTGGTGGAGGAGTTATGTAGGTAGCGGTGGATTTTTACGCAAGACATCATAAAAATTCAGAAAAAGAAAAGGAAATTTGTTCTGAGTTATATATTTTATGTAACAAAAATCCCAATTTATTTGTTCTTAAACTTTATATGCAATCGTTTAATATTCTGAATAAATGGAATAGGTGTATTCGATGAATTGTCGAAAGGCATTTTTATATGGGGAAAGAGGCACGGATTGGATGAATGCCGATAGGTTGGCAATAAAATACAATATTGTGTTTTTTATTTTTGCATATAAACATTATTTTATCATTTTTGCACGATAGGATTCGATACAATTGCTGCACTGCTTCACTGTTCCATGAGTATGTTTTCACTTTGGGGATTTGCAAATTGTGAGGCAACGACATTGGAAATCACGCAAACATTGACGAAAAGGAGGCCAACAACAAAGGAAACTTGTTTTTTTCCTTTCATGATTGCAATTGCATTTGTCGTCCTATATTTCTTTTATTTGCAAAATCGTTTATTTCTCAGAAAAGAAAGCTCATTTATTTTTTTCTCAGAAGGGCACGCCAAAGTTTAGTCAGGAAATGGGATGCAGAATGGCGTGCCTTTTGTGTATTCAACAATTTTACTGATGAATTCATGGATCGTTGCAGTTTTCCTCTTTCTTTGTTGATATATACAACAGAATTTTTTCCCAACATATTAATTATGCCTAACAAAACATGCGGATAGGTAAATAAAAAAACATGACATTTAATTTGATTTTGTATGAAGTTGTACAAAAGTTGCAGTTTGTTGGTCAATCAGACATCTGGATAAAAACAAATGAAAGCTCTCTAGGTTGTGTAAGCAAACGAATGGATTATACCATCAAAATGTATGTCATGTCATATCCTTCCTGTGTAGCAAAACAGCTGGAGGAGAGTAGAACATGAAATTATGTCACACGAGTCAGATTGAATTGAGTTCACAAATCCCTTATTTTGAAAAACAAGAAAAAAGAAAGCAAAGCCATGTGAAACACTGAAGCAATAATATTGTTATAAGAATTTTATGAAAACAATATAATGATGATGATGACGATGATATACGTAAGCCATACTGCAACGGCAACACTATCCAAACCAATTGTTGTTGATTTTACTTCTTTTTATCCAAGTGACTCGGCTGGTTTGTTTCTGTGTCTGTGTCATATTCTGGTGCTAATGCTAGCAAAAAAAGTCCTTGAAAACATTTTCCCCTTTGCCTCTCTCACTGCCTTGCTTTTTCTTTTATGTTTATTTCGCACACAGATTACACCAAAGTACAAAATGACACTCATCCAAAAAAGTGTAACTCTATTTTACCTCGCAACTCTGCAATAAAACGATACTACTAAACGACATGCTGAAAAATAGGAAAATTCCATGAAGAGCATTTGTGCATGCATAATAGATACAGTTTTAGATTGCACGAAAAAAGAAGCTCTTTAAAACACAGAAGAATTGTTTCAACAAAAAAATGTGCTTTTTTGTTTGAAAATATGTATAAAAATGCACTCTTCTATTTTATAAACACATAAAAATAAACATTCTCGTGTGTAGGCTTTGTTTTGATTATATACTCTTTTTATGTACATTTTCCCCTTGTTCCGTTTCGCTTTATGCTGCCATTCCCATTTCAAATGTAAGTACAAAATGAAAGTACAACATAGTTTCACTTTATATAATTTTTGTATTGAATAGAGAGAGAAATGAATAGAAAGAGAGAAAAAACAGGAAAATGGCACAAGGGAAATTACCATGAATGTAATAATGTCCACAACAAACTGACTCAGAGAGAGAGGCAGTGGGAGAACAAAGCTTTGAAAAAGATTGGCATTATGGCAAAAAGGCATGTGTATTTTTTCTAAAAACAAAATGCATTTCAGTTTCAGTAGTCGTTATATATTGTCGTAAGTACACCTTTTCTCTTGTGACTTTTTTCTCCTTTACTTTCCACACATGAACTTGTGTTTGTGATGCATGCGATGGTCGCTGCTGCGTTGAAAGCCCTACATGTGTCCTGCCTGGAGTCAGTCAGCGAGAAGAAAACAGACTTTTTTCGATTTTACTTTGTACACAAAAAGATTCTGGTATCCTCTGGTTTAAAAAAAGTAAAACACGCCACAGCACATTGTCTTTCAGTTTATTACAGTAACGACCTTAGTCTGGTCTCAACTGTAAACAAAATGGACATGATGACTCTTGTGAAGGTTTACCTTGACTTGGTAAGAGTATTGCTGACTGCTATATTAAAATCATGGCAAACGTGATGCTAGGACTAGACTAAAGGTAGTTCAATTACTGATTTACTGAGAATTTTCTGAGAGATAAAAAGATGGAAAAGTAGCATACGGGATTTATTGTTATTTTTTATTTTATCTATATTTTCTTTGAAAAAAAATGTAGTTTGAATTTTGACAAAAATGGTCACTTGATCTTGATGTATGTTTTTGCATGTAAAATACGAAACCATGTGCATTGCATATCTTCAAGTCTATAGGCTATGCTCTCTCTCTCACTCCTCATTACTTATGCATTAGGTATATTCATGAATAAATTTGTTGCGATTTTTTATGTAAAAAGTAATCCCTTTTATCTGTCAAGCAAAAAAACTATGTGTAGTGTGTGTGGTGGATAACGTGCTAAAATCGCAATTTACTGCATATTATATACACATACCATATCCATCTTTACAAGATATGAGGATGCTCTTTATCCAAAAAGTTTGTAATAATATGCTATCTCCTCAACATCTTATTATATTGCGAGAGTTAGTTGTTAAAAAAGTACATCCGCATTGCTAAAGTGCAAATATGCACGTCAACTTGGTGTTTCTTATGTGCTCACATTTTTTATTATTTTGAACTGTGAGCTGAGCTAAAACGAAACATTTTTTACTACGCAGCAGCTCCAAAAATTTAACTATGTAACTTTGGGCTGTTTTTATGTTGTTGCCATTTTTAAAAACATGCATGTTATAAAAAGTGCATTAAGTAAAAACTTGATACATAAATGCTCTTGCATGTTTTTACATAAATAGTTTTTTTTGCGCTTTTGTTCAGTTTTTATTGCACTATTTTTGGTCATCCTCAAGTTGACCTTTTGCATGTTCCATTATTTTGATAATGGTCTCTGGTCTGGCTATTCACTTCTTTTATCCATTTTCTCTCATTTTTTTACACTTTTATTTTTTGCACATGAAAAATATAATACCGAGAAAGAATTTTCATTATTTTCTCTCCAGCTTTTAAAAGGGTGCATTGTAAAGTAGAATACATGCATATAAAAACAACAGGATTCCCCATTTTCCACATAACTAGAACGAAACCAAGTTATCATGCAATTTTCCAAGTGTTCCAAATGCGCTGTCCTGTGAAACCTTATAAACCACCTCATTTTTTAGCATGAGACACACACACATGTACATACACAAATAAATGGACAACAAGCAGAATTTTCATAATATTTTTTATTATTCGTCCCATTTCCTACTCTTTATTCCGTGAAATTGGTGTTTTCCCAAGTAAATATGTTTTTATGGTTGTTTCTTGTTGATGATGATAATGATGCATGTAAATATGCATACTTTCTTAATATATTATTCCGCCTTGCTTTTCCAACCACAACAAACATACATTAAATACATATTATAACACGCATGTCATAAGCCGCCCTGTGTAGAGTAGTCTTCCTAAATGTAAACAACAGTCCTACTTACAACTTATTACATAATATGAAATAATAACAAAGTAAGCATGAAACTAGTCATGGGCTTTTTCACGGTTTGGGCCACGTTAAAATAATAACTTTTTTCTTATTTATTAATGTAAACACAGTAATATTACCACTGCTAACTTACTTTCAAAAAATAAACTTGTAAGCTGCTCTCTCTGCTCCTGTTATGCATGCTAGGTTAAAAATTATGAATGCTTTTTACCACCATATTGCATTTACAGATGGAAACGAGATCAATCTGATACTCAGAAAAAAACTGAACATCTTTCTTGTTTTTACAAATTTTTCGCTCAGAGGAAAGAAGAGACGATCATTTTGAAAAAAATCTGTTTCTTGTTCACGTTTACACAATTTAATATAAGTAGGTATAAAATGTTTATACGTGAATTCATATGTGATTACATTGTAAATGTACCTACTAGTATAATCATATGATATAAGCGTGTGCCAAAGCAAAATGTTCATAATGCAGTTTTATCTATGTGGTTTTGGTTGTTAGTAGGTAATTTAACTTGTGCCAGTGATTTGTGAGTGTCATCATATATATTTCACTTGTTTGGAAGAATGCCTTGAGGAGGAATGAGGAGACGATGAAGAATAAGTAGAAGAAAAAAGTGGGTCTTTTATACGGCAACTTACACACAAAAAAACAAGCACAAAGACTTAATTTGATATGATATGCTACTCAACTCACTCTCTCTCGTAATTTTTTATACTCTGCACCCAATTTTTGTTCATTTAACAGCAATCCTCTCATATCAATACACTCATTTTTATTATTGAAAGTAATCATGTTGGTGGTATGATGGTATTGGTGTGGTATGGCGATGGCGTGCTGTTGTTCAGGAATGAAGCACACTTTGTACTTTTTATCATGTTGCCGGTTCTTTCTGGCTGAAGCCAGAGCCAACCAAAATGTCAATGAAAAAAATGGCAAAAGGGAATGAAGAGAGGAGTGGAAAAAATTGCAAAAAAAGAAAAACAAAATGGAATTCTTTCCTTTTTGCTTTGCGTGTTCCAGTTTCCTGTCAATTTCATACATAAATATTTAAGAAAAGAAGGGGAAATCGGGACAGACATGCGAGGGTAGCAACAGAAGAATAATAAGAGATAGATAAGATGAACAAGATTTTTTCTGTTATTGATTGAATGTGAAAATACAGAGCACAGGGCAAAGATAGGATGGTGGTTGGGTCGCGTTAGTGGGTGGATTTTGATTAAGACGTCAACTCAGAAAAAAGAAGATGCGTAGGAAGGCTGACCGTTTTTTCATGAGAAGAAGAAAATATGATAAATATTGAAAACGCATGAAAAAGATAAGCACATTCATAAATGCATACATTATGTAGCATCCATTTTCTTCCCATTTCTCAGAAAAAATAAATATTAAAAACCTTTTTTTGCTTGTCATCTTATTTGTTTACGTTTTAAAAGAAGACGAAGAAATTTGCAGAAAAAACATTGAGTTAATCTTTTCTTCTTGGTTGGTTTGAGAAACTGAAACATGATTCGAAATTCTGACATTCATGGCTCACATTTAAAGACAACTTTATTTAGAAAAACTGGTTAAAAGTTGTTCAGATAAAAATAAATTTGTTTGGAAAATGGAAGATGCGTGAGTTTCGAGAGAAGATAAGATATGTAGTTATGTAGGTGAAGACAGATTAGCCTCAGAGAAGCGAGTGAAACAGTGAAAAGTAATCAATTGTAATGACTTCTCATCTCTCCTCGTCATTTTGACTTCTTGCGAATAAGTAACTTGAAAAATATACGTCATTTCTGTTTATCTCAATTTCGTATTACTAACGTATTTATTTATATATTTGCCATTACCACCAAGCGAGTTGGTAGCAAAGCAAAAAGTATAATATTTTAAGTAAAGCTTTAACTTAAATGATGATGATGACATTTTAAATGTCTCCTCATTTTCAACTTTGACATTTCCACTCATTTTTTTCTCGAGATGTCGTATTAAGAATTTTGTACATAAACTTTGGCTCATTTTACAAGCAGAGGATATAGATAATGGTAATGATACAAACAGATATATTTGTATAACAAAAGAAGTGAGTGATCTTTGCTAATTTTTTGGGAGCCGTGGAATGCTTCCGGAATTTGTATTCCAAAAGGATTATTGGCAACGGTTATTTTTCTTGGGTGCTTTTTTTACAAGCAATAAAAATCTACTAATTTTTATGTTCCTTTTTTGCTTGTAAAAAGAAGCCACTCCATTACATTGTATATGTTTATATTTGTGTGAATATTTCAAAAAGAACGGTCTTCTTTGTAGTGTGTGCGTCATCATCGTTGCCGGCGTTGTCAATGTCAGAGTCAGTTATGGGTCGACATTGCACATGGTCACACACACAAAACACAGAGATAGGTATACACTGTATGTGTGTTCAGTATAAAAATCAGTAAGAAAGAACAATTATTACAGATATTATAAATAGCAAAAATGAATTGTTGCTTGTTTTAAATGTCTGTCGGCAGTCGGCATCCCTTTTGACATCCTTGTTTGTGGAGCTGAAAGCGAAGTGATGTCTGGACTTTATGTGTGGTTCCGTTGTTATTTTTCAGATTATTGTGTAAATTGACGAAATGACAATGTAACTTATGTGGTTTTGTTTACAGTTTTTGAAAAATGTGTACAGATTTAATTGAGCAATTTATTTGTCATTTCCTTAGAGTTCATTCGCCGAACAAAACTTAAAGATAAAAGGAAGGAGAGTCAAGTGGATTGTATTACTGAACTTCAGATTATAATTACATGTTATATATATTTAACTTATTCGTTAGTATGATAAATAATGTAAATGAAGACTTTGGAGAACGCTGTCATTTGAAATTACACAAAAAATGCATTCTCATTTGAACTCGTTTAAAAACTTAATTTCATTTGACAGGAGTAAACAGCATTACGTAAACAACAGCTTATTTTGACGTATGAAATTTAAAAAGAAGACAATCGAAACGAATTCTAACAAAATATAATATGTGAAAAAAGGAATATTTTATGAGTCATGTGATTTAGAGAGAATGAGATAAATTAGCTGTAAGTCTGAGTGAGAAGGAGTTTCAGTGAAAGGCACAGGGAAACAAGCAGTTCAAAACACCTTATGTATTGAAAACCGTACTTCCAGTAACGCACCATTTCATACATTTTTGTTTACTCTAATAATTGATACGAATGAAGTGTTGGAAAGAACATGAAAAATCAATTTACTGCGTTGTTTTGTTGTTTTAAAGTTCTGTTTAAGACACACAGTTTTTGTAAATTTGAATGTCATCTGCAATTTATGCTTAAGTTTTGTGTTTTCTTCTTCTTGACAGATAGAGAAAATTCTTGAGGAAAAAGGAAGACAAAATATTTAGTACAAAGTTTGAGGTACAATACCTACATATGTACCTATATCAAAGAATTGAGTATGCATGTGGGGCTTATTACACTTAAAAGTGTTAAAATTCAATTATAATCTTAAATTATATTAGACATTCATTTCACACCATTAAAAATCTGTTACTAAAACGAGCAAGAACGAAGATCACACTAAAAAAATAATCAAGATTCCGCCCTTGTGCATGCATTAACCTTTAAAGAAACTCAAGTTGACTTGGCTCTTTTTCTTTATCCTCAATCCACACACTCTCGGGTAAAATTTAGATTCTATCTTTTTATCTATCTATCTCTTGTCTTCCTCACTCTCTTTTATCATAATACTATCATGCAAGCTTTGTATGTGTGTAATAATAATGAATACATATAGACTGTAATTCCCCATAAAAAATGCGTAGCATGCTAGCCGACCTTAAATCAAAACGAGATAATTTCCAAATTAATCTCACCTTCACCATCACCATAATAAAAACTGGCGTAGACAAAAAAAAATACTAGTGGCTACATCAAAACTATTAATATTACCATGTCCATATATCGTTTTATGTAATAAATGCTCAACAATTTTAGTACACAAAAAGCATTCTTCTCTCGCCTTGTCGCTCTCTCAGTAATTTTTTTTTTTTCAAAAGAATAAGACAAGACACTTGTGACGTTTATCACATCACACAGACACACATACAAGGCATGTCCTCCTCCTGGGCTGATTATTATTACACTCAGCAACCTATTTACAGCTACAAAGTATGCATATAAATATACATTTTTACTCTCGTTTCTACAAGACAACCAGAAAGAAAAAAGAAAAAAAGCATACATCTTATCCTCTTTTTGGCTCTCTTCTTTTTTGATTCTCCTCATCACCATCATGATCATCATGATCTTCTCTCCGTCAAGAAAGAGCAGATCATATGCAAAGTCATGCTCCCCCACGATGAGCGTTGACTATAATATGTGCAAGAAATATGCAGATTCATGGAGCCACGCTGTGATCTAATGGACACTCTCCACCAATATTAAATGCTACTTCTCCACTAAAACGAGCCTCAATCCTTTTCCCTTTTCCTCTGAGAGCTTTACTCTCGTATTACTTTTGTATACTTTTTGTAAGAAAACACACATACACACTTAAAAGACATGCACATCATCAGCAACAGAGCAAAAGGAAGAAGAAAATATGCAAATGTGCAAAAGACCTTCTTCTCTCTCTGTGTGACTTGACTTGACTCTATCTTCAAGTCCCATGCAACAGCAGCAGCAAGAAAAGTCATCTTGATGAAAATGGCTAACTAGTTTGCCCCGAATTCTTCTCCGCTTCATGTAAGCCTTCTTTACTGTATACGCATTCAACATACACATTCTTGTACCCATTTTCCCTTTTTAATGTGCCATTACAACAATAATAATAACCATTACATTCCATCTAATTTTTCCTCTTTGGTCTCATCTCTCTCACTCTCGCTGCGCTCTCTTTTACTATTTTGCAGAGAGCCAACGAAACTTAATGCAAATCGTTTATACTTGCACTTCTCTCTCCACTCCACAGCAACATCTTATCGCGAAATGATTTGTGCACATTTATTACAAAAACATACATAAAAACCTTGATACTATAAAATGCTGCACACCTATAAAATAAATCACGATTATTTTTATAGTTCCACACTATCACATTTTTACTATGTGTTTTGGGAGTGTAGCAACAGCAGAGAAAAAACATTGAGGAGGTATCTTTGCTAGTTTGGTTACAAAATAATCTTGAGAACATTTTTACGCACATTTTATTACATGTTTGCACAAAAAGTCATAATAATTATCGTTATAGTTACATATGATCTTTTAATAAAAAAGCAGTCGCATTAAGTGGAACTCACAACTCATCTATTATATTTTAAGATTTTGAAAACATCGTAATGTAATGGCTCATAATATTAAAAAATCCTCATTTATTACCAAGATTTTTTTTTGCATAAGAATTATTGGAATGACTCATTGTCGTTGTCTTGTCGTGATGACGGAATGAAGGGGAAGAGGATTAAAAAGCGAGTCTGTTCTGTTTCCCCTGTTCTAATAATCACTTGTTTTGCTCTCATTCATTTTCCAAAAAAAACCAACCACTGAAATATTTTTAGATGTCTGCAAATGAAGTGGATGATGACGATGATGATGGGAGCAAAAACGTGTGTTCCGTTTTGCCCGATAGCCAAAGTAAAGAAAAGTTCATGCCGTCATCATATCATCATCACTATAAAAATGCGGCATGTGCTTCACACACGTTCTCCTAAACGAAAACGTTGAAAAATGGAAAATTCCATGTGAAAGAGTTAAGCAATTAGGTATATTCATTGTGTATGCATATGATATAATTACTGGTATTTGTATGATAACCGTAATGGCTATTAAGCATGCGTCATTATTATCTTATCATCCTCTTTCATATGGATCGCCAGCCCAAAGTGCGAAAAGACCAAACAACAAAACGTTGTTGGCTCAGCATATTTTTTTCTACAGGCATTTTTCAGCCACCACACTCATCATCATGAAAAAAGCAGCAGTAGCACAGACACACACCACCAGTGAAACAACCACAGAGGACGACGGACAGGAGAGAACTGAAGCAAAAAAGGGTTTGTGTGGAATGTATAGAAAGAGAAACTTTTTTAGCAGCACTGAGAGAAGAGCAGAGTTTATGCAGAGACCAGAGAAACGCCTCTGTTTTCTCAAATTCTGAATCATTGCCAAGGCCTACTTTGCATTTAAATTCTTGCTTTTGCACACACTATGTGTGTGGACTTATGCTACTGCTCTGCATTCCCAATTTTTTACCTATTTTACATACTTATTATTATCATCACAAAAAACACTCTACCACCGCAGCAGCAGAAGATCAGCAGAAACAAGAAGTTTTTACTTTTTTTGCTCTTGACTCTTTGACTTTGACATGATGATCGTGATGATGATGACGATTAACTTTGTAAAGAGGCAAAAGGAATGCGTGGCAAATTTTAGAGCATTTTCATCGGATCTTCTTATAAAAGCATGTGATTGGTAGGTACATAAGGTATGCACAGGCACACTCACATCGACATCACTTTACTTTATCGAATGACAGAAAAAATAGAAATAGTATCATTTGAACTTTTTTGATCAAAACCATCTGTTTCTTTCACGGCAATATGACATGCCTGTTATAATACCCTAACTTGATGAGAAACACACTGCAGACAACCTTCTTATTTTGCATTCTTCCCAAAATTGGGAGTGACTCTCATACACACGCTTGCCTCTTATAACTAATATATAAGACACCTCCGCCGGAAAATGCATAAAAACAGAAAACCCTTTCAAAAGATTGAAGGTCATCCCACCATCCTAGACAACTTTAATGAGATTACAAATAAAAATCCCGAATTTCTCAGGAAAAAATTAAAATAAATATTTCATCTCTCTCAAAATGCATCTCATGTTCCATGTTCAGAAGTTTATTACACGAAAGGGGTAAAAGATGATAATGATATGATATGATTATTACAACGAGAAAAAAACGAGAAAGAGCTCTTCTTCTTCTGCTGCTGCTGGTTTGCATTTTGCATGGTTGATGTTGATGTCTTTTTTTCTTCACTGTCTGTCTAGTTTATACGTGCATACTTTTACCTTGTAACCCCATCATAATAATTTGAAGTGACTACCGGTCGCTGTTCCCTCTGCCATTCTGCCACACAGAAAAATGCTATAATCATAAATAACTACATACACACACGGACTATTTGACATGAGAGAAAGATAATCATTTGAGAAGGAGAACGAGAGGACATGGTGTGTAATGTGATAAGATTGCCGGTCACATAAAAATGTCATCTCGTTATTACACGTTCACATTCTACTATATACGCTATCTACTCACTGAAAAAAATATATTGTGTTATTTTTATTCTTTACTACTCAATTTAATGAAACTTTTTTTTCAAGCTTTCCATTCCTTATGATATGATAATAAAACAAGGTAGAAAAATGTATACTTGTGTATGTAAATCATCTCGTAAAAAACACACACAATAAAAATTGTGACGTAAATGATTATTAAATTATTTTTTGAGCTAGAGAGAGAGAAATGATATGCTGCTTGTTAGAATATAATGTTTTCTTGGATAATGAATAGCATATTGTTGTCGTGTCGCACCTTTTTCCATTGTTGTCTTTTTTGAGGTAATGGCTTTTTTACCTGTCCTGTTTTATGAGCAAACAAGTAAATAATAACTTTGTTTTTGCTCTACATGAATAATAAATGCTTGCATATTATTAATCATTATAAACAGTACACATTTTCCCATAATCATAATGATAGCAGGAGAGTTTTTGACTGGGTAAAAATGTGAAACTGTTGCTGAACTGATATGATTGCCAGGTTTCAAAAGACATTGCCTATATTTCAACTGAGGCATTTTTAACTAGCAATATTTTCATAATGGCTTTGTTGATGCTGATCAAGATAAATGCAGAAAATATGTCTAGCTAATAATGTATGCACATGTTAGGGACATAATCATAATGCTAATGAAACGATGCATTATTTTTTCATATTTTCTGTTGTTGTTCTAAAGAGATAAGCTTCTTAACAATGCAGACAAACAGGCAGAAAAATAATAAGAATTAAAACCGTTCATTAAATCGGAGCAAGTTTCAGTTCAGCACAGACATAAGTACAGGTGTATATACTTTTCGGCTATAGAACAAAAAGGATAATATGCTGTTTTTTGGCTTGAGCAGAAAATGAAACAAGTTGGATTATTAGGTTTAGGAGGAGTCACTCAATTACAAATTCAAAGAAAAAATGTTGGTTGATTTTTGTAGAAGAGAAGAGTGAGAATATAAATTAAATGATTGCGCTTCTTCTTCATCTTACACAACAATAGAAACTGACAGTAATAAAGCGAGTGGTATGAAAGGACACGCAAAGGTGCAAAAAACAAGGTTGTTGTAATAATTTTAATAAAAATTAACTATAATAAGTTATATATGATGATATGAAGAAGATATTAGTTAAAAGAATAAATGAAGAATCTATAATGAAAATGTATCCATTCGTCTATTTTAATCTATTCCAGCAGCAGAGGTAGAAAAAATATGTATACATGTAAATTAAAGTACATGTTTCGTTTTAAGGTACTCGCAAATACGATCATACTAAAAGTTTAAAAAGGTGGACTTGTTTACTTTACTATTCGGTTCGTTCTTTCATTCAAAATTCCTTTTTATTTTCAAACCAGATTTCGGCTGGTTGAGGTGACCATGGATCATGGCCACACAAAATTATATAATTCTCCTGTCTGGTAACAATTGCTGTTGTTTTGCAAGAGAAGGAGATGAGATTCAAGTGAAAAATTAGCACTTTCAATGTACTTCCAAATGATGGATTTGATTTCATATTCCGCACAACAAGGAAAAAACAATTCCAAGTTAAAAAGTTTTAATGTATTTAGTTGACCAATTTGCATACAAGCTTTGCAATATACATACCTATTTTTCTTATCTTTTGAAGAAAAAAATGGTTAAAGATGCAAAGTGTTGATAGCCAAGAGAACAATCGATTTTTGATCAATAGATTCTTCCTTCATCACCAATTCTTCATGGTCAAGTTGACTTTGACTCTACTTGTTTCCTTTGTAATATTTTATTATAACCAGTAGAGTATGCTGATGATGTCCATCACGAAGAAGCAATATTTTTTCTGCGTTGCGCTCTAAAATTCATGTAATCTCTTTTCATTCAAGTATTTTCATATTTTTGCTATAAGCATGCAAAATGTATACCAATTGTCTGCATTCTTTTGCAATATCATCTTTTTTAATCTTCGGCTGCTGTTGAATAATTTTAACATCAACAGCATCCCTTGTACTCCCGACGGGTAACTGAAATAAGTGGCTGAACCATTACCTTATCTCTCTTTTTATTGTTCCACAATCCAATCTACTTCAATTATCATCATCGACAGCTTGCAGCATCAGTAGTAGTAGTAGTATTGCTGGTAAACGTTACGAAGAACCACACCACAAAAACACAGCTTGGTTGACTTTTTGGCTAATGAAAAGAAAACAATTTGAAAAAAATAACAATGCAATGCCGACCGCGCAAAGTAATGCTATCAGCGTCTCGTTTCGTTTGACTTATTTGCTATCATCATCATCGCGTCTAACTTATTTTTTTATCTAACATCAAATCTTTCTTTTCTTTGAAATCGTCTCCATTGTCGCAAAATTGAAAAAAGAATGCACCCATCTTGCAAAAATGTTTTGAGTTCCAAAGAACTTTTTTCGATTTTTTCTGAAGATGCAGCGAAAACAAAGTAAAGTCACAAAAAATTTCAGCCTAGCCAGATTCTCACTTTCAAACTTCTCAGGTTTCAAGCAAACAAAGCGTCGTTTTTCTGCGTCACTTGTCTTTCAAAAAAGCGAATGGGACACACAAAGGACGAAGTTTTTTTTGAAGAAACTTAAAAAAGCCTTAAGTAATAACTGGTAACATGATCATTATCATTATAAGAAGTAATGCAGCCAACCCGTGGACAAGGTTGGCTACTTTTTTATATGCGAAGGTCCACACAAAAAATATATAAAAGCGAGTTGGTAAAAAAGTTGGTAGTTGAATAAAGTTTTATTGTTGAATTGTTTAAAAGCAAGAACCAAGTTAAACTTTTTAATGTGCCATTCAACTTGTCATAGAGTAGTTTTTGTGTGCATGTTGCTTGTTGGACGAGATACAGATCAAATTGTATTTAATGCAAAATGACACGTGACATTGACGGCATTAAAAGCATAAAAAATATATAATTTTTCTTCCAAACTGTCTCCCCGCCTGTCAAGCTAAAAAACACTAATTTTACTGCTTGTGGGTCCATTCACCACTTTGCCTTGCCATTGCAATTTTCTTAATTATTCTTTTTCAAGACTTTTTTAAAAGCTTGCTTTTTAATTATACGACAAAACTCAAGACAACGAACCGAAAAAAACGAATGAAACGAAACAAAAAAGTGAGGAAAAGAGCATTTTTCAAAAACTCTTCTGACTTTCTTGTATTTTTTCTCTCTCTCGACTTGTCGAGAAGAAGAAATAGTGACATGGGAGACAAGCTCAAAAATCTCTTGTGTGTCTTTTCCACTAAAACTTTTTTTCATTCTCTCTTATCATTTCTCTTGCCGGCCTGTCCTCTCTTGTATGTTCCTTCCTGCCTTGGTTGGTTTGTTTCCTGCTTGCCTCCTGCATCGCATCACCACTCAACCAGAAAGAAACTGAAAAGCAAAACCGGATGGATGAGATGATGCGGAGCGAGAAAGGAAAAAAGAAACAAAAGTGCATTTTGTACTTTTGTCGTTTACTACACGCTGTAACGTTATGATGATGATGGTTCTGATGATCCTATGACTAAAACATGATATATTTATGTAGTCAAATGGGCATGTTGTGAATACAGAGAGAGCAAGGAACTCAAAACATTTTTTTGAAAGATTTTCAAATGTTTCTTTCTTCGTCGTTGTTTTTCTTTCTTTTTACTTTGGTGTCTGGAGTCCAATAAAAACCACTCATAAATCAAACGCGTTTGGGCATTTTTGCATTTCTCTTCTCCGAAGGGTGACGACGACAGAAAGGGAATTGGACATGTTGTGTGTTTGTGTACCATAACTAACATCAAAAACACTTAGGCATATAGAATATTTTCCTGGTAGTCTTCTCTCTCTCTCAAAGTCAGTACAATTCCTTGTTTCAAAGCCCACGTTCTTAAAATAGTACACTTTTGCTAGATGGATACATGAATAGGAAGTGACGGCAAGTAGGTTGCGGACATTACCAACCTGCTTTAATGCGAATGCAGAAAAGAGGAGAAGAGAAGAAAAAAATCGGGTAAATAAATGGATTGTCACATGGCACGCCACCCAATGTCAAGCAAGCACACGGAAAGGGCGAGAAGTGAGCCATTTGTCTCTCTTGGCATCAGGATAAAAAAGTTGAATTTTCAATGGCTCTATATACACTGCATACAACCGTACCACCCACACAACCCATCATGTAAAAGGTGACACGGCAATCAAATCAGAATGAGAGTGTATAGTGTAGGGCGAAGAAAGGTTACGTCAACCATTGTTCGCAGCATAAAACACGCTGATGCCAATAATATTCCATCAACGGATGGACAAATTAGAGAGATTATTAGTACTACACCAGCAAAAAAGGCGTGATGTTATGATTATGATGATGAGCATGTGAAAGTCATTCACATTTATTACTTTTTAGGCAGATGAGAACGCAAAAGAGATCAGTGTCATTGTCGTCATCCTTTAATGAATCTCTCTGGCGTGGTGGTGTATGGTGCCATTGACTGGTGACATTTTCGGACTGGTTGAAACTGAACAGGGGTAGTGCTTGTTCTAATATACTCACAGCTTGGTACTTAATAAATCCACTTTATTTTCTGGCAGAGGAGGATAAGGCCAAGGTGAAATCGAGGAGAGATCATTACCATCATATTATCATCGTGATCATCATCATGATTGTCGTCATCTTTATTGAGCTTTGTCAATAGCTTCCTTTTTCGTGTGCAGAGAAAACAGAGTTGAAAATTTTCAGTTGGCAAGCTCGGCAAAAATTATATAATTTATTGTATAACTGCTCAAACTGCTGGTGTTCTTGCCATTTTCTACTTTGGGCTCTCTCCCACACGGGCGTACACGGTATATTGAAAAAGAACAGTGAAGCCAATGAAGGAGCAGGACATATTCAAGGATTTCATGCTTGCATAACATGTAATGATACAAATGGTTTAGTATATCCATCAGCATGGAAGTTTTTTCAAGCTTTTGACACTGATTGCTTGTTGGATATTTTATTTTAATAAAAAAATGTACATATTTCCACTCATGTGCTCTTCAATGTACATATAAAGTGCTTGTGCACGTTTTGTGTTCTTTGGTCTTTTTTCTGTCGATTTAAATAAAAACACAAGTTTTTTGATGGCCAAGTCTTGTTAACATGATCAAATTGAAATTGAATTTTGAGATCACAGAGACATTCATTCTGTCAACAGACTGCACTCTCTTTCTCAAAGTACCCCATGCCCATTTCACTCTTTTTTCATCATCACACACAAACAGGATATTACATAATGTGGTCTACTGACGATGAGTCTAGTAGTCTACTACCATTACCGCCAGCCACCACCATCAACACCGCCAAACCAACGTCATCAGCAGCAAACCAAGCAGCAACTAAGCAAAGAAGTAGCATAACAGCAGTGTTCCATTACCACCATACCATCAACAAAACTAGTCACCAGTCACAGTCACCACACCACTGCTCTACTTTCAGAAGATTTTTTTTCGAAAGTAACGTTAAGGAAGAGTTCTCTTTCTGTCGTCAAATGCACACTCACTCAGTCAAAGGGAGACACATACTTTCATAGTCACTCTCTCTGGAAATCCAATCCACCAACCAAACCAGCCAACCAACAACTCTTCTAAAGCAAAAAAAGGAAGCTCGCAATTTTCGCTGTTATTACGCAAAACCTTGGATTTTATTTAGCATTCTCTTTTCTACTCTCACTGTCTCCTTTTTCAAATTCCTCTTTTGGTGGAATAAATAGCTACACCATGAAAAATTGAGAGAGTGAATATGTGCTTTTTGTTTAGGTTAGTCATACGATACCCTTCATCATCACACCACATCACACCATGCCATACAACTACAACATATACAAAAACTCCGACAAGTTTCTTGTGTGCCTTTGCTTGGTTTGCCCTTTTCTTTCATTTTTTTCTCTGTAGATAGTATACTTTGCTGCTTTGCATGGGTAACAACTGGTGATGCGACTGCTGTTGAAAATCGATTTACGACGACACGAAACACACACTCAAAAGGCTCTCAGAAGAGTTGTATATGTGTCTTCGTGTACAACAGAGAAGGAAAAAGGCTCATCTTCATTGAATCGAACGGAGACAAGCGTGCAAAGTAAAATCGGATATTGAACGAGATAAGATATTACTCTGGTATTGATGTTGGAAGGGGAGAGCGAGAAAGTGCAAATCCAAACAGATAGACAGATTGATAGGAAATAGGACACCAGCAGAAAAAAAAGAAGAACGCAAAAAATGTGAAAGGAGACATGGTAATATCGATCATACAATATCGTCATCATCATCATTGTAGTCGTTAAGCTATCAGTGTGCGGTACCATGTTCAAGCACTTTGTAAAATAGATTGCATAAAAAGACGATCGCTTGAGAATTACTGAAATTTTCTTCTTGATGGTGACTATAGTATAGTTTGAGTGGTCACTCCATTTTCCCATTTAAGTAATATGACCACTACGAAGAAAATAGAACGGATAATGGCGCGATGTTTTGATGAGATTGTCATAAAACAGATAAGACTAGGATGGGAAATGACTTTCAAAAGGCGTATTTTATTTTCTCAAAGAAAAAAATTACCAACTCATTTTGAACCCGGGTTTTCATTATCCTTTCACATGGCTTTAATATCCTTTCTTCCAGAGAAAAAGCCAAGCTTGCAAAATTATTTTCCTCTTGGACAGTCTATTTCAGGTTTACTTTATCTTCCTACGCAAAATAATGATGATGATTTTGATAGAAGAATAAACACAGGAAAAGGAAAATCATATTGAAGTATGTTTGTTGCCTTCAGGAGTTTTTCCGTAAGAAATTTATCCGTCCATGGGTTCCTAAGCTGATATGAATGATGTGCGTGCATACACATTGTGTTTGTGTGGGCTTCAATGACTTTTTTCCTATTGGTTCTCCCTTTCACTCTCAATTTTCTCCTAGCAAAAATAATAATGATAATAGGAATAATACATTTAACTTGTGTTATGCTAGCCACAGAGTCACCACAGACAGAGTAGCACGACCGCACACACACACACATATTACATCACATCATCAACAACAGGCCATGAAAATATATGATGATATGATATCACTTCACTTTTTTCTTCCTCTAAAGTGGCTGAGTACATATTTACTAGATGCATTACATAAGTGTACATACAATATGTACTCATGGTATAGTCACAGTCATCGACTTTTTCTCAACAAGCTCTTCAGTGAGAGAGAATGAGTGAAAGAGAGAAAGAAGGTCATCGCAGTATGAAGTCTACCCTAGGATTCGTGCTTGGCGTTACTTGGTCGCTTTGCAAAACACACTATCCCATAATAAATATATTGAGAACCCTCTCATAATATAGTAGTTACCCTGCTGGTATAGTGCTGGTGGTGGTCAAGTCAATAAACAAGAGAGCCCTTACATGTCGTATTTTATGTAGGCTTACATCTAAACAGAGAGAGATGCTAACGAGCTTGCCGTTCGTCTAGGAAAATACAACAAAATATGAGTACTCATAGTAGTCATGTCTCATAGTCTACAAAAGAAAGAGAATAAGAAAAGGAAAGCATGACCATGATGATCATCAACATATTTAAGAACAACAATATTCTCTCGTTTTTAGTCAGAGTAGGAGCAAGAGAGTGATATACACTGTGATGATGATATGATGATACATGTAATATACCACTAAAAACATATTGCTCTTCTTTTTGAGCTTCTCTCATTCTCGTTGATGATTAGTGGCACTCCATTACGTATGATATAATGAAGGAAAAAAGCTATAATATAGTGTTCTATGATATCAAGTGATATGTTGATACAGTGGAGTGGAGAAGTCGTGGTGGTGGTGGCGGTGTGACGATGATGATGATAGTGAACCCAGCTGAAATAATAACAGGTTGCTTTCCCATAAGCTCTTTTTATCGTTACTACACTTGCTGCTCCACTTGAAAAAGCAACGACGACGTTATTACTGCCACTACACTCTATAAGACTACATGTAGTGCAGTGATGAAAGTAGGTTTTGCTGTTATTCTTCTTAGAAAATAGGAGAACCCATGTAATAATAAAGCGGGTAACGTGAAATGAAGAAAGAAGAACAATGGACTAGTGAACTGGAAAAAATGTTATGTGATCCTATACCGACCGACGACTACAATGTCATCATTATTAATACTCTTATGGTTTTATTTTTTTCCTATTATGTTCATGTTCGTTTTTTCACATGTAGGTATACAGGGTTCCTGTGAAGAATAATATTGAGCTTGTGTGTTTTTTACTTACTACTGGACTGGCCAGGTCATTTTTCGTGACTTTATTCGTTTACTTTTGCTAATTCTCTCCTTTTCTTTTTTGCAATTAGTGTAAATAATGTTTTCTGACCATGCCATGTCCCAGTCCGGCATGGAATATGTCGTGTTCACAGGCACCTTACGTACCTTAAAAAACTAATATCAGTCAGTCGGTTTGCTACAAAACGGAAGAAAATAAAATAAACATTTCATTTTGTACGATTTTTTTGGTGGAAACTTTTGTTTGTCTGATTTTGGTAGAGAAGTAGAATAGGATTTATTTATGCACAAGTCGATTATTTTTCTTTTCTCTGCTACTAATGACATTATTGACATGACAAGGTCATTAAAATGTAAGGTAAGGTAAACACACACGATATTCGTGCTGTTCTATGGGTAACGCTGTTTGAACAAAAATGTTACATAGCAAATAAGCCTTGACTTGATTTGAGTGTTAGATAAGCAGAGTGGGCGGATACATGTTAACTACAACAGTAAGAATAAATTGTAATGTGCTACTGTTCTGAATGCATGTAAAGTACACAATAATAATTGGAAAAGACGACGAAGTAAAAAGGATGGCGGTAGATTTATTTTTATTTTTTGCAGATTTTCTTGCATGCATCAACCAACCAAATTCTCTACTAATATCACGGTGAAAAGAAAACGAGTAAAGTAAACCATGCCAAATTTGCGTTGATCACAACGTGACAGCAAAAGTTTGTCTGGATGCATGCATACTATGCCTACTCGTAACATAAGACTAAAAACACACTGCACTGTGTACATAAAGATTGCTATCATCAGATATTGCCAACTGATTTGATTTCCGAAGGTCACTCGAGCAAATGAAGGTGATCGAATTAAGTTTGTATGTCATGTCTTCTAATTTGCAAAAGGAATGAGTGTTTTAAAATTGCCAAGAGGGGATATTACTTAAAAGGCGGATGGCATTAAGCTTCTTAGTCAAAGGATTTATATTGACAAAAGTAATAAGGATTATTGAATGTGAGAGCATGAATTGGTGTATCCTTAATGAAACGTGTCTACACATGCAAATCACGTTGTTTGATGTGGAACACAGAGATAGAAAGAAAGTAAATTAAATTTTCAGAGAAGAGAGATAGTTTAAAGGGCCCATTCCTTATACAGCACAAGGATAATTGTGGAAAAGGGATAACATTTATTTTTAAAGTGTACTTAAATTACAAAAGTGAGAAAAAAGGAGGACACTGAATGAGAGCAAATGTGTAAATGGGAGAATGAAAAGTGTGTTTGGATGATGTTGATGATAGAGAATTTCATTAACTCAATGGCAAAGTAGACTGATACTATTAAATTTAACCTTGTATTCAGTTTAATCATGAGGAGCAGAATCAACACAAACAAATGTATAACGAAAATGAGAACCCTTTAAGAAATTTTTACAAGCTTTATAATAGCATGACTTGGAGAAAGAATATGTATGAGAGTAGAAAGCAAAAAAAGTGGATTTGTAAAAGCTTTACACAAAAAAATGGTAACGAAAGAGAAAGAAGCAGACAAACTACTTGACTTTAATGGGAAGAGGATGAATGTGTGTAATATAATGCCCAAGTAATAATCATCAAATCAACAGTGAACTTTCCAAGTGTACACACAACACAAGTACTACACTGCACTGCATGTGTAAAAGAAACCTAATAATAACAAGTGCTTAGAAGCACACATTCAACTAAATACCTATCAGTGTTCAATGTTCAAGTATCTTGTGTAATCCATGTATCCTCCTCCTCTTTTCCCAATAATCTTGTCCTGCCAAAATAAACCCAGAAAAAGTGGAAGTTCTTCTCAAGAAAGAAGTTGGGTGGTAGCTAGTTACTATCTTATTCACATTTACACTGCCCACAAATATCTTATATCAGAAAAGGAAGATAATTTGAGAGTCCAAAATTTGATATCTCCGTACGCATGTTACTTATGTATATTGACTCGTAAATCCTGCTTAAAAACCTCTCCAGCTCTCCAGCGTCCATTCAGCATGCATGAATGCGAGCCTTCATATACAATCTTATCACACCATCTAAAGTATTAGGTGTATCCTTACTTGACTAGCATACTTGATCATATTTATTCACTTGAAAATGAGTGGATCCGTGAAAAAAGCTTATACTTTCCCTCTTTTCCCTTCTCCTTCCTCTTTACTTGCTTTGCTTGTCCGGTGAAAAGATTGATACGAACCAAAAAGGATTCCCGTTGCATCATATCTCTCATCATCATCATCCTCGCCCTCCTCTCATCTCAATCATATAATATCAAGAGGATCATCAACTTGATTTCTCAGCTCGTTTCCTGTGATTCCCCACTTCACTCACTTTTTCCCCTATTCACTGTCAAGTCAATAACTGCGTTGTATATTTTCTGTTCAAGGGAATTTATCAACCAACTCAAGAGATAGAAGAATGCACCCTGACAGACTGACTGGTTGAATGGTTGAGTTTATCGTTAAGATTGGATCATGCCAACCAAGCCAATTTGATGACAGATAGCTTGTGTGTGTGTGGGTATATTTGTACATGTCTGTTTGTCATTGATTGTGGTTGTACCAGTGGTATATTACGAAAAAGTTTCATTTTCAATATAAATGTATCCTTTTGTAGAATTGATACATATTATATATCTATGTGTCAGTAAAGAGAACATATAACATTATTAGTTAGGAAGCTCAGCGGTGGTAGCAAGCTTGTCTATCTCAGAAAAAACGCACTCACTCACATTCTACTCTACTAACTATTTGCCTGATTTTACTTTCCTTTCTAGAGTCATTCTCGAAGGGATTGACAACAAATGAATGGAAGAAAGTGCGTTTGCTTTCACTTCTTCTTTCATTCTCATTGGAGTTTTATGTGTTGAAGTTGAAGTGATTTGAAGAATGTTTCACTATCTTTTCTTCTATTTTACCCAACTACTACACTACCACCATCATTATCATCACCTTCGACAGCAACCCAGAAAAACTTATCATCATCGTGATCAACTTTGATTTTATATCGTCAATTCAAGAAGCTCACAGAAAGAAAGTTTTTCCCCTCATCTTACTTAACTTTTTTTCCTTTTTTGTGGATAGAAAGTCCTACAAAACAAAATCAAAGAGAGAAGACCTTTACCCCTTTATTTTCTTATATTTTTTTGCTTGGGGTACTAGAATAACATGAGGTTCTTCATGTTTGATGATACTACACAGATCAGAAGATGGATACGAGGACATAACGTTCCTATTTACATTTACCTTGTGCATAGATCTATAGAGAGTTGAGTCAGAGAGAAGCAGAAAAAAGAAAGTTGTTGAGAATGTGACGCAGTAACTCAATGAAATTTCACTAAACTCTAGCCAATTCATAGTGAAAACAGCCTTCTTGACATTAACGAACATTGACTTGCAACTTTCTTCTCAACTTTGCTAAATAAAATGGGGCATTTCATAAATACAAGTCATTCAGGTGAAATTAAAGGAAAGTCACAAGCAGTTTTATTTACCTAATTTGATTGCTGTATAGTACACACATTTATATATGTATAAAAAGTGTAGTGGTGTGTGTGCATATGTATACATACTAGAATATTTACCTTGTCTAAATTCTTTCACTTCAAAACTAATTCGTGAAAATTTGCAAATTAGAAATGAAAGCTGGAAAAGTTGTAAGGAAAACTACGCATCAGCGCAGAAGCAAAGTAGAGACTTTCATCTATAAAAACTCTACTGAATTGCATATAGCATCAACACACTTCTTCTTCTTGTGTGCCAATTTATACGTTAGGTTTTTGTGGTGTGATGAACTCTCAAAGGCAAAATATGCATTAAGAGAGCACTGTAAAGTTTAATCTCATTAATTTCATTACATTCCTTTAGTAGTTCATGTTCAGGATTTGCTTTGAAAACTAATGTACCAGTTTTCTCTCTGATGATTTGAGAGTTGCTTTATAGAAAGAGGTTAGATAATTTTACTTTTTAGGTATATTGAGCTGGGGATTATTACACCAGCGATCTCATTACAGCGTTAGCATTATCTCATAAAATTAATGAAAACGAAGAATGCGAATGAAACTGATTTCACCATCGAAACGGGCAACTTCATTACGCTTTCTTCGTATTTCAAATCATCCTCATAACAAAATGAAGAAATGCGTCAAATCAAAACGCGCAGTGCTCTGCATGGGCTTTCAAAACCGATTCAAAGTCAGCTGCCATTATATTCAGTTAGCTGCTTTAATTGCTATTGCTCAATTACAACTGCATTGCCGATTTTTAAATATGGGACGCCCAACCAAAAGGGAAACAGACAAGAAGATTGCTGTACTTGAGAAGATACGTGACAGGAAGTCCATTTTATTTGGCAAATTTACAACGGAAATAGAAAAGACTGGGATTGATAAGGCATGGGAGGAGGTTCTCGTGCATGCTAAAAGTATTCTACTTTTCGATAACTCCAAAGATATCTTGCATCTTCGGAGACTTTTTAGTCAATGGAAAAGTAGGACGCTGGTAAGTTTGAAATCAAACTGTAGCTTCCAATACTGTTCAAACTATATAGTTAACTGTTATGTATTAATTATGTATTTTATTGTTTGTTTCAGGAAAAGAAGGATAACTCAAAACGTACAGGAACCGGAGGCGGAAAAAACTGCCAGCTGACTGAAGTCGACAATCTAATTTTGGACATCGTTGGTAAGGAGTCCCCTGTGGTCGAAGGACTCGATGTTGGGGAAAGTGGAACCTTTCAAACCTGCGAGTTCGATTTGCTGTCTCCAACCCGCACAGTCTATGATGAAGAGGAGGTCAACGAAGCGATCAGAGAAGTTCGTCAAAGTACTCCACCACCAGCGCAGGCGGGCACCAGCGCAGCAGCCTTGAGAGATGTCGGCCCCAGTTACCCCATTACCACCAAAAAGCGAAGACTGGCTACCGATAAGAACGTTTTATTAGATGAAAAATGGATTGCTCAGACAGAACTTCTGAAACAACAGGCGTACAACATAAAACTTCAAAATTTCAAGATGGAAATCGAACTCGGATTGCCCCACAATGAACTTACTAGTGTTTTAGCTAATTTAGATTAAATGCTTTGTTACCTTATTGTAATATTAAAACTATTAATCTTATGTTCTTATCTATCTTAATCTTTATCTATCTTATCTATCTTTTATAAGTATTATTGTAATGAGAAATACACGAATGTTATTAAATATCAACAATGATTTATTAAATTAATAAGAAAGAAGTACAAGCCATTTCGAAAAGTAATTATAGTTTTAAGCAGCTAAATACAATAAGATAAGTAATTTTAACGAAAAAAATGAAGCAACTCAGCTAGTTTAGCTTCTCCATCCCGGGCACCATCCAAGCCATCATAATCTTGAAGATCATCTGGGTGTTCGTCCAAATCTGGAAAATCTGATTTGGTTGCAATGTTGTGTAGCACTACGCAGGTCATCACGATTTGAGCCGCATATTTCGGACATGGCACCCGCAGAAAACGCAGACAAGGGAATCGATTCTTCAGCATTCCAAATGAGCACTCAATAATTCGTCT
>JAQFXM010000832.1:0-40453 GCA_034693345.1 Entomobrya multifasciata | reverse complement strand
AGGTAATGCATGCATCATTTTTCTACAGTATAATATGCATGAATGTTAATAACTCTGTAATGTTTAAATGTTAACCCATGTTCTGTTACGTTCTTGTAAATTCATTTAGTTTTCTTGCATAGACATAATTTAAACAATTTAAATATCTTGTACTGTTAAAATAACAGTATTTTGACCGATAAGTTTGGAAACTTCATTTGCTGTACAATTTTTATCAATATCATACCCAAAGGTTTTTATATCTACTGCACAGTGATACACCAGTTTTTTAAATAAAAAACTAAACGGAGTTGAACATAACGAATAATATTGTTGTGTGAGAACAATTCGCGTTTTTTAATATGATATAATTTACGGTTGGTCACCCTAACGATAATTTTGTGACCTTAGAAACGCATCATTCAACAATAACGATAAACTAGCTCATGCCAAATGATTTCAATCAAGTGGAATATGTTAAGAAGAAAAAATCTGTAGCATGTTCAATTACTACTCCATACGGTGAAAACAGACTAGTCAATAAATTTTCAAAGTGACGCAATTTACAGTTATTTTTAAATCTATAAATTCGTCTAACGGGCTTGATTCGCCATTAAAATGGTAAGTTTAATT
Organism: Entomobrya multifasciata; assembly: GCA_034693345.1. Taxonomy (NCBI): domain Eukaryota; kingdom Metazoa; phylum Arthropoda; class Collembola; order Entomobryomorpha; family Entomobryidae; genus Entomobrya; species Entomobrya multifasciata. The sequence goes on along the minus strand of JAQFXM010000832.1, from coordinate 39,841 downwards.
ACCTTTCTCCTAGTGCATGTCCCGTGCCATATGTATAATTATGCTTGTTTGAAAAATACTATCATTTTGCCCCTTTTGTGCATCCAAATATTTACTTACGTATAGGACATCTTTCGATGTTAAAAAACCTGCATACGTGTATAAATTACTTAGCAAATATTATAGTTATTTGTATTTAGCTCATGTTGCCCATCGTTAGTTCATCATATTGCTTAGCAATAATGACGATATATGTTAAATGATTAAGATCCTGTCGCTTACATTTATTCGCATCAGCATCATTTGATGAATTTAAAACTTTATTTGGCATATCATCATAATAGCTTACTCCCAGTCCTAGCCTAGCTTACATTACATTACATACTGCACCCCATTGTCATAAACGTTCAAAAGAAAAGACATGGGCACGCAGTAAAACAGCTCAAGTGTAACCATGTAAAAGTCAATGCTTGTTTGATATTATTTATGCTTCTCAAGTCAACTCAAACGATCATTTTGCACTCTGCTCGTGAGTTTTTTCTTTTCACCAATCTTTAGATGCTGTTTGCCTACATAAAAACCACATACTTAGGATAATTGCTGTTTTAACATTTATACCTTATTATTTTGAAGACATTAATACTACTTTATACAATATACACACACACTGCAAAAAAATGAACTATGAACATGTGTGGCATATGAATCTCCATTTATAACAGTTATACATTCTGGAACACTACACCAAGTAGAAAAGTATTTGTGTACCTACTCTATGTACTACATACACAAGACGAATCCTTGAGCTTCATTATAGTGATTGACAGTTTTAATTAATATTATGAACAAATGGTGGACCTCCTTTGAGATTTGAATTTTTTAATGAGCTACAACAGGACAAGAAGGGTAAAGAGATTTTTGATGATGATATTGCACCCATTACACTGTTCAAAGATGGTCATCAGTAGGATGAGTAAAATGATAAAAAAATGTTGATGATACCTGTGGATGGATGTAACGAAGTAGCTTATTATTTTATGTATTTTAATATGCCTTGTGTGAACTAATGTTTTGAAAAGATATCTATTGAAATTGGCTGCCTGCGCAGTATAGCACATAAAAAACCATAATGAGAAAAATATATTGCGATAAACGATAGAAATTAAATTGCTCTTAACTAAAAACTTGCTGTGATGAGGAGCAGCAGCAAAAGATCAATTTAGTTAGTACACTCGCTTTTTTATATGTTTTCATGCAGATAATGCATTTACACTTTATACAATACAAAAACTTATGTCTTGCTCGAGGTAATTTTTTTCCCTCCGAGGAACTTCTTTTTGAACTCTTTGAAACCTCAGGAAGATACTAATTGAAGCTCAACTTAACCTACAGCGAAGTCATTCATTACCTGTTGACTTTGATAGATAAAACTAACATGAACGTGAATCGTTTCTATTACTAATGCTATTTAGCTTCTGATAAATGACTTGGACTGCGTGTGTCTGCTTCATTTTGTCGATTTATTGATCTCGGAGTGAAAATCAGATTTTTCTTTTTTAATAGCAGTCATTCTATGTTACACGCCTGATTTAACTATAATGGTTATCATGTTTTTGTGTTGATGAGAGAGATAAAGACAAATTGCATTCATTATCCTTCGATTCTCTTGTTGTCTATTGAATTATAGCTTTGAGAAGTGCAAACCTGTAGATGTCATATAGTTAAGCGGTACACTAATTAAAATTTTGAACCTCATTTTACAGCTTATGAAGTTACTTTCATGTAACCATATAAGGCACTAATGCCACTTTACCAAGAAACATATATAACATGATTGAAAATACACACAGGGTGTATAAAAAATGCTTTCATGACTTTGAACGTTTTTGGTTGGATTGAGTGGATTATTGTAGTGGGTACAACATCGAATCACATCAAAAAAATCAAGTATAAGAAAATTACTGAACAGATGTACAAAATGTAAGAAAATGAATTCTCATGCCTGATAAATTTTTGTGTTTATAAAATGGCTGTGGTAATCAAGTTGACAACATTAACTTAAATCTCATTCGTTTAGCACAAGGATATTATATAATAATTTGAGTTGAATGAAATTTGTAGTTATTAGTATAATGAAAGGGGTAGTTTCAAGCACAATTTGATTTTTCTTCACATAGAATACTCAGTTTCGAGGAGGAGGAGGCAAAGGTCTAATTTTGAATGTATGCTACGTGACCACTCAAATTGTAGGTGTAGGAAAATTGTCTACGGTGGGATGAGAAAGATGGGACATGGTCTCAGTCTCAGCTATTCTTTGTCGTTATAATTTTTTGATGTGAAGACTTAAATAAAAAAAGAATAGATACGTCTTTTACCTTTGCAATTTTCTCGTGATCTTACATAGGTGCGCCGTGCGCGTCTTGGACGCATGATATGTTGTTATAATGCTTCGGCTTAGCGTACATTTTATGAACAATTTTGAGTATGATCCAACATTTCATCACTGTATCACTGAAACATTTTGCCTGAATTATAATAATAACCACGTACGCTACTTATTGCATGATACTTTGTTAAAAACATGATATAACACCACACAGTAATATTCATTCACCAACAAACAAGGTATAAATATTACTGCTTCTTTTCGTGTTTATAAGTAAGCGACATGTAAAAATGCGGCAGGGGATGATGCGATACAACAGGAGGACAACAGATGAAGTATGTCCCTGCTGGAAAATAACTTGGCTATGCGCTTCTATTATTGCTAGCCACTTTTTGGTTTTGTTAAGTTTCGTATAATTCTCCTTCAGCTCTTCCATTAATTTCTTTTATCCCATTCGGGCCACAATTTTGAGAAACCTGCAATTTTCTCCTGACTTTATTACCATTCGTTCATACAATTATCTCCATTAGTCAAAGATATGGTTAGAAAATTACATTTTTGTCTCCGAGAAAATGGAGACATGGAATTAATTTTATGATGAAAAAGGCATTCGTTATCAAAGTTCTCCTTGTGCATATTATTTTGAAACTTTGTAGGTGTAGAACAGATTACAAGGTTGGATATATCTGCTGAGTTGAGACTTGAGTGATCTTTAAGAGGTTAGGTGGGCATCCCACAAGAAAATAATAATATTTTGTGACTTGCAGCAAGATATGATGCGCTGACATTCGTTTTTGTTTCAGAGATGTATGGAAAAACTCGTCGCCTGCTCATTATGTAAGGTACAAATTAGCTAATAGCGTAATAAAACTCCATCTCATGTACCTAACGTTTTGAGACGTACACAATATGTATTCTTTTAAATTAGTTTTCTTTATTATACAGAACTGGAAATATACATATCGAAATACTCCCACCTAAGTATATACTTGTTGATAGAAATATGTAGGCATTCAATGTACCATTTTGACTGACGGAAAACCTATCATCTAGAAATAAAATATCATCCGTTAAAATTCTGTTAAATTACACATATAAGATTTTATATAAATTTGACAGAATTAATTTTTATATGTACCTTCAACGACAAAATGTTTAATTATGACGGTAATCAATAATAATGATAATCTAAGGTGAACATTCGTCGTACTCAGATATGAGTGATTCCGAAGCATAGCCGAACGAACCAATCGAATCAAATGAACGTGCATAAAATCACATGCTGGATTACTGTCGTCCATATATGATTTTTTAAATATTAAATTTTCCATAGCCAAAGTTGTAGCAATATTTTATACAATTATTCGATGCTCGTATCAGAAAGTGCAATAAACAATGCATCTATCGATGAGGGCTGCTATTTTTTTAAACCCACCCAACTGTGCTGAACTGACTGAGACGTAAATAGTTGTTGGAAGTGTCAGATTTCTGTGCTTTAAATAATGTTTCAAAAGACTCTTAATTAGCACTCTGTCCATGTCATAGTATTTTGGCATACAGTACAAGCAACAGTGTAATTTCAAATTTCTTTTATTAGTTTTTCCTGTCCATTTGTTAGTCAACTTCTGTACGGTCTATGTACATACAATGAAACGAAGGAGGAATGAATAGGTGTAAAACACCGCCAATAATTACATATCTTATTGACGATGTGCCTTGAAGTATCGAACCTGAACCCTTTTACCAAGAACAAGGTTAAGGCTACGGCGGTTTTCTTTTCCTAAAGTATTTCGTATGCGTAAAAATTTGAAGGCCAGTCAGATGAAGTAGGTAGTGTGTAACGGCACTCTGAGACCACATCCGTAACACAATTGAATAAATATTCAACAGTTAAAAATGAGATGTCATTGATGTTATTAACTTTAGCTATTAACAGGCTTTAAATAATTTCGTATCGTATAGTGGCGTATACAGATACAAATTTTGAAAGTCCGAAAATAAATTCTAAGTTTAAAAAATTTTAACGTGTAAATAGCATCTTGTTAATTTGCCCGTAAACACTGCTGAAAGCAGTACTAGCAGGGACTTATATGAATACGTTGTTGCTTACGTACACGCCATCATGCTGCTATCATTTTTCCATTCATTTATGGTTTCATTGAAACTTGGAATGATATCCATATTAGTCATTATCTCAGTCGCCATATATTTTGGTTTTCTGGGTTATCCTGTCTTCCCTGCCAATTATTTTTGAGATATTGAGTTTTGTTTGTTTAGTAAAATAATACAAACATTCGATGTGCGTTTGTTTAAAAATGGGAAATTGCTCCAACACGCACTTACTAATATGGTATCACCTAACACAATAAGTAATTATGGTATTTCTAATCAACTGGCAACATGCAATACACAGAGAAAACATATATGCTTACAAAACGCACATGTAAACTGTAAAATATCCCTTCTCTTCCTACAGTGTCCAGTCCAAGTTAAAAATTAGTACAGCGAAACAAGGTTATGATGATTTTCATGTAACGTTTACTAGCTGTTGTTTCATCTTTTCATAGTTAGCTAGGTATTTTATAAAAGATACATATCATATATACATGTGTGTAGCAAGTAAAAGATGCTATCCATCCGTATTCAGTATATATTAAAGATTTCAACATTAGGCTCATTATTTTATTAGAAAACATGATGTTAGCTAAACAAGCTTGTTTTCTTGAAAGAATATATCGTGTAATGGAGATTGGGATGAATTGGAAGATGATGAGTCGGTTCAGTTTTTCAAGTGGTGAAAAGAATATAACATTGGTGATAAGAAGGAAGGAAGAAACCAACCCACGTTTCTGTTTGCTATTATACCGTTTTTGCTGGATAAAAAATGATTTAAGACCACCCTGGAGCATTTCCAATTTTATTGTGTATTGGGAATATATGTCTGCAAGGCAGGCGTCGGACGAGATTACACCATTTTACCTAGAACCAGATACGGGCTATAGGTAAAGTAAGCTACTACGGTTCTACGTTGAACAAACAACAGAAGCACACATGGAAAGTTGGATAATGATAGTTTGAGCTTCAGAGATTTGTTTTTACAGAAGTCAAACACTTTACGGATTATATATGAATGGTGAGAAAATTATATCGTTGCTTTTACTAATGTTGATAAATAATTGGTTGCTTTCTTAAAATGGAGTGTTGTGCGAAATTGTTTACAATTTTGGGTTAAAAAAAGATAAGATAAAATTCATTCATTGAACAAGTGTGTATCTTACAAACAAAATGTTCGATATGGGAAAAATGTAACATGAAATTTATATGAGTATATATTTTAGTGATTCTATTCAATATTTTCCAGACAGAACTATCATCGATATAAAATCAAACAAGCATGCAGTGTAACTATTCATGTACAATATATCTCAGAGATTGAATCAATTGATTGTTTTTTTTCGACGGAAACCGAAATTCGCTAAATTGTAAAGAGTGTGAAGATCTTTGCCGTCTTCCTGCTCATTTATCCCTGTTATTGGAACACGGCGGCTCTAATGATGCGTTAAACTAATAACTTTCTACCTGGAAAATGAACCATTTCCTGTCCATGAGTCGGCAGACTACAGCAACTAGACATAGGGAATCATACTTGTTAGTAGTACCCATAAACGTTCATATAGTAAGCGTCAAATTGTATGAGACTCCCTTCGATTTCATGGTAGGAAGTACGGCTTGTACCGCACTTTGAGAGCTCATTGAATGATAGATTGTTACTCATTTTGACAAAAGGAGGATGAGAGTAGTTATAATCGGTGGCAAATTATAGAGTAGAGCTCGTAATCTGGCACCATATCTGTGTGCCTTATTGAATGGGTCATTAGCGGACACTTGTGACTTGTGACCAACACATTTTTAAATGCAACAAAAAAATTAGATTCAATTCAACTTGCTTATTTACATTGAACTGATCAACGAATTATTCTTCTACAATGAACTCGTGCTGCGAAATTCAGCTTTTACTGTAAACTATTAGCCGAATCGCTCGAATGGCTGAAACTGAACCCTTCTACTACGAATAATAAGTTATGCTAACATGCACACAGTTTACATACGGATGCAAAAGTATAAAGAGTCCATGTAAAGGTAAGGGGGCATTGTGATACAAGCTTGTAAATTCAACGTAAACATTATATTCACCTCACCTTACCTGTGCTGTGCGTATTAAAATCATGACTGAAGTTTAATTCTCCTCGTACGATTTAGTGGCAGCTTCATCACTGCTTTAATCCCGAAAGTAGAGATCATGTAGTACATATGTATGTGTTGTTCCGAGCATGTGGATACTTGCAGAGCGCAGCGCTTACTTAGCAAATAACGTTTCACAAGGACTAGTTTACATACAAATATTAAACCATTGTTGAGCTCTCTCTCTCTCTCTCTTTGATACATGCTTTCCTCGCATATATCTGCCTGAAGTGCAACAACCACAGTAGCCATGTTTTATAATAATTCATTATTATATTAGTTATCAAAATAAAAATTTATATCTGAATGTTTCACACTTGTCGAATTTCTGTTATGATAAGGATTGTATAATATGCAGTTATGTACAGACTTGTTGAAACAAAAAATCATTGGTCAGGTGTATTGTACGAATGTGTAGGCATAAATAAGGTCTAGGTATCCATCAAAGATCATATCATTAATGATGCAAAAAATAAGCCAATTTGTGCATTCCATCCAAAATCCATCAATGTCGCAGTGATGTAAAAATTAACCAAAGGTTCGTGAATTGTTATTTCGTATGTTTGCCTTATAAGTACATCTAGAACTAATTTTGACTTTGAAATGTGAGTACCTACATGTTATTTTCATCTTATAAGCAGAAAATAATGAAATGATTAGATATGTAAGTAATTTTGCACGGTAAACTTCGAACTGCAAATAGTTACACGGGTCTTTAAACGGGTGCTTGTCAAGATAAATGCTGAGTCATTGAATAACTTATCATTGTTATATATCCTTAAACATATTAAGAGTTTCATTGGTTGTTGTCTGAATCTCATTAATTTAAAGCAGCAGTAGTTGACACCTGTAACTATTATCATTTTATTGATCTGCTTTTGTTGCCACTTTCTTGATTAGGTTAGCAAGAAATTATTTAGTTGCTCTTACTCAATTAGCTTGCTTTTTAGTGGTGGATTGATCTCTTTTGTGGTTATAATCTTAAAATGTCAATCAAAAGGTGTCTTGAATTTTCGTTTGACGCCTCAGACACTTAGTTATACTGTATTGATTGAAACAATGAACAATCTTTAGTAAGCGCATGTAAAACTTCGCATGTGCATATATAAAGTACTTTTATGAAAGAATAGAGAATCTGTAACATTTAGGTATCTTATTGATGCATAATATTTGTGAATGACATAAGAAAACAAGAAGTAACATGAACGCTAATGATTTCAATAATGTAAGCATTATGTATGTCAGTTTTTTGAAAATTTTAAATAGTTTTCTTAACCTGTGCCACCGTAAAGTACTTAAATGGTAATTTTTAGCACACCGAAATGTTCGATATTTTATTATACACGCTAACACATGCAAAACCGATCTTATGATCTCTAAGCTTCTTGAGCATAATTTAATTTGTAATGCAACAGGCTGTGACTGTGAATATCGAACTTATTATCTTTGCAATTTAATTAAAGCATCAAATTATAAAAATAAGGATTATAACTTAACGGGATCTATTTTATATGAACATCAAATACAATCCATTCATATGGATTTGCGTACACAAAGAACAGAAATAGTTTGATTTTACATTCAAAAAAATTACCCCCGTAGCCTGATTTTCCCTGAACATAATTCACATTTTGATAGCAGATAATCACGTTCATTAAAACTCTGAGAGGGAGCAACGCAAGTAGAAAGCAGTATAAGTATCAAAGGAAGCGACAAAAAGGCTGGTTTCCATAAACTAATAAACCTACTAATCGTACTATCATGTCCGCCCCTTGTAAGCCTTATACGGTTGTTTTTTCGTAGCGTCAAGTTTATCCTCCTTCGTACAAATAACAGACAACAAAAACAAAACACAGTTAGTAGTACACACGCTTGTCCATGAGTGAGTGTGCATGCAGACAAATAGTTACATATTATTCGCTGTTTCATGTTTGTATTTTTCTCTTTATTATCCTCTTTAATATTTAACATCAATATGAAGGCATCACCAAAACTCGAACGTATACAATGCTGTCGGCAACTTGAGTAAAAGTAGTTTTTTGCCCCAAGAAGTTAATTCATATAAAAATCTTTCGTTCATCGTCGTCGTGCAGTTGATGTAACCAGGCTTCCCTCTGACTTTGTAAATTCTTTACCTTGTTTGGCCTCTGGGGACAATTTGGGTTTGTACACACACTTGTTAGATTTTAATATTAGTATTCAATCCAGCGTTCTTTTAATTTCTACCCGACATAAATGGGCGTGTTGAAGGGGCTCAGCCAATAAATTTGCACATAGTACGTTAACAACATTGTAGTAACATGTGCTCTTTCAAGTATTATGGAACAAGACATGGAAGTGAAATATAAGAGCTTATGTAATTAAATAAAAGACATTTTATTTACATTGTATATTGTATGTAAAACGAAATCTCGAGCTAGTTGTGTAAAAGATCATAGTATTCCAGCAGTTTAAACAATCTGCTTGCACGATTGTTGTAACTATTCACCAGGGTGCTCTGCATTTTAATAGACTTCGGTATTGTGTGTTGTCTACTATCCTACTAAAAAAAATATTCAGATACCAAGCACCACCTCATTTTGAAGTAGGTAACATACGGACAATCTTCGAAATACGAAACTATATATTTTAACATAATTATGCAAACATTATGTACACTCATCTAAACTAAAGACTAGTAATTACTCGTAATTAATCTACTTAATGATTATGATGCTCTGTGACAATGAAAAATTTTACACTACAATTTTGTAAAGTGAACTATAAGAAGTTGAAAATGAAAGGTGGCAGCAAGTAATTGCAGTCGGAGCGGAAAACTATTGTTTTAAAAAAGCCTTAACTAAAAAGTCGTAGGCGCTTAAAATGTATCTAGGTACTTATGCGTATATGTTTTACAGTCTAATGCTTGTACTTTGTGCTGTAAGGGGAGGAGATCTGATCCGAAACTTTTATCATAAATTTTAGCAGATTACACGGTAACGTCATAAATCGGATCTCTTGAAGAAGCCAAACGATAAAGATATTAAGAAAGATGTATGAAAACCTCGGCTCTTTATTTTCAATTTCAGTGATTACACAACTGAAAGATGCTGTTGTTGTTGAAGCATTATTACGGGCAATAAACTAATGAGTAACAAAATAAGACAGCACAATGGACCCAGGAAAGAACACAGAGAAAACTTACAGATGATACCTAATTGCGATTTATGACCGTGGCGGGACTGAACGGCTTCCATTGAATATTTTCAACAGAAGTTGTTCCGCTGAAAATTTAATTTGAATTTGTGTTGCGTGTAATTTTTGTGGCCGTCGGACAATTGGAAGTCATATAATAATGATAATGATGGCTGACTGCCACATACCAGTCAAAACTTTTTATCCACTTACAATGATCATATATTTTTACTCGAAGAAGTCCACATGATCAAATATAAAATACAGTTTTCTTTTACAACTGTGACCGTTCACTCTTCCAGACAAGTTAGCTTAATGCTGTTGAGCTTCAATTCTAATAAATTAGTTTCACCAATAATTTAACAAACATGAATTGTTGTACCTCGACTTAGCTTGATTTGCTGGAAAATTGCCAGTTTTTTTATTTTTTCTTTATTATTATTCATGAAAATACAAAATCAACATCGTATCGTCGCATACTTTTTAGAGTTATCGTTTTGGAAAATCTAAACATAACTGACATTGCCATTTACACTAATTACGTTGTTCGTTTTGACCATGACTCTTTGCATGAAAATAAAATATTGTAAAATAGTAAAGTACCATAAAATTAATGTTTTAAATGACAGTCACAGAATGTATGTTAAATGATTAAAATTTCAACTCGATTAAAGTTGCCTTCAAACATATTTTTATGCTTAAACACTTTAAAGTAATTACACTTAAAACCCAAGCATGGTGATATTGTATCTTAACCAATTTAAAGAAAATATACACGAATTATAATATGCCTCAAACCAAATAATATTTCATGTATATTATAAAATTTCGGGGTCTGATCTCCCGTCGTATATCAAGTCCAAGAAGAGAAGAGACATTTTTGACGCATCACATTTTAGTGCGCGGATTGATTGTTTAGAAATAACACAGGAGGGGGCCTAAATTCAATTAAACTCTGATTATGTATACCTCCATTGTAGCATAATTGAACAGGTACATGCATTTACAATTTATTCCACATGTTTGTACATAAATGAATGTGAACAGACATTGTTTCTTTTACAACAATGATATGACGAGTAGGCATCCAGTTATAATCTATTGCTAGAAAAAAAAACGAAAAAGAAATTCATGAGAAATAATCATAAAAACTTGCTCTCCTGAAAGCAATCTACTGCGGTATGAGTGTTTTTCTTTGCTATTTATTTATGTAGGTACATTTATTACACGTGGTCATTTACACATATTACGTGGAATCATATAACAAGTCATGGAATAAAATTAAACATGAATTTTATTTCAACTTTAAAATCAAATTTGCAGTGTATCAGCATTAAAAGTCTGCCATTTTAAAAGGTTAATCTGTATCCTGCTGTGTGCAAATAAATTCAATTAACACATCCGAGTATCGTAATAATTATTTTTGTTTCAGTCACACGGTTGTTGGGAGTCTCAACAAGCAGTAGTAATGAATTTTTTATACCTTGGTCATTGTTCTGATAGCAAGAAATGTGAAATAATTTAATAAAGAATTGCTATAATTAAAGTGTATGATATGATTTCAAATGGAGCACGCATTGATATAATAATTTAATTTATAGTACAGTCAGTCATATCAGTTATTCTCCATTTCAGTACGTGGAGGCCGTAGGTAACCAATATGAAATAGTGCTTCAGGGAAGGCTATTTTCTATTAGAACACGAAGGTTTAAAGGAATGATCTGTTATACGGAAGTAACGAACAAAATCTTTTTATAAGGCATGATGGAATAAACAAATACCTTTATTTAACAATTCCAGGCTTCAGTTTAAAAAATAATTTATGTTCAAACACGTTAGATTTTAAATTGAAAAAATTAGGTGAAAATAATTTTTACTTGGGGTAAACTTTCTCAATTTTTCTCACAATACAACAACATGGAGAAATATTAATCAAAATGTAAAACATGTGGCATATCTAAATGGTATCATGTTAACTAAAGATAGACTGATGTAACCTAATCCAGATTATGATGGCTCATCGTAAAGTGAGTGAACTATAAATTTTTATTCCTGGAAGGAATTAAGAAAGAATTGTAGCTAGACTCAATGAATTTAAATGGAAATCAGGCTTTCAACTCATAAGTATATTTCCTATTTTATGATGACATACTTGATCTTGAAATTTATATGCATAAATCCAAGAAAAGTGTAGACGTAATATTTATCTGGGTATCCTTTACAGATATTAATAATTTTTCAGAGACAATGGAAAGGCCCCTTCAACTTTAAAAAGTCACTTGCGCTTTTTTGTGTAAGTGCTTACAACTAGTTTATTTAACTTAAAACTGAACTTTGAGAAAGGAATGACGCACCTACAACAAAGAAATAATTGGATGTAACCGTTTTGTTTTATGGCAGGGCTCCCCACAGAGTTTACAAATGTAAGGGTCTCTCGGTTCCTTCAAAACGCAGAAGAATGATACATACATAAAGAAGCACCCCGAGAAAAATACGTTTAAAGTATAAAATGTGTATATAAGCATAACAATACCAATGTTTTAAAATGTATCTACCAGAAGTTGTTGAAAAGGTGGTGGTGGCTAGTGGGAACGTACATTATAGCAGCTTTCTACCAGCTTCTGCTCTTTGTTGTCTGCGCTCTTCAACATCTCTGAAAACCATGTACTCACGTCGTCATGTAATATGTTATGGTCTTCATCTCTTGCTGAAGGAAAACATCGTACTTGTCTTCTCATCCGTCATCGAATTCACGGGTTTAGTCATTAGTATTATTAGATTCAAATTCATTTTTTGAGGAGAAAAAAGATTTGGTTAGTTTCTCATAAAAAGACCTGTTTACAATTTTATTACAATAAAATATAAACAGAAATCATTGAATTCTAGATGATATCATGCTCCCTGTGAGTAGATTTAATTAAAATATCTATTTCTGGTGTAGTTGTATCTATAATCTAAATTAAGCTTGTACAAGAAATTTATACTATAATTCTTTACGCTTAAGTTGTTTTAAGGTATGAACTTTTCAGGATAAGAAAGGCAAAAATTAGCACGAATACGGAATTCAACTATATGTATACATATTTATCAGATTTGTTCCTACACTACTATTCCTAAACTACATCATTATGTAAGTAAAAGGATAACCCGAAAGTTACCACCCGGGGTTTTGAAGCTTAAACTATTACATTGCATTGGCGAATGTGAAAGGAAACTTTCTCTTCCTTTATTGAGATTTTTTATTCTCGAATTTGTGTTTGAGAGTATTTATGGAAAAATTCTAAGGTATTGCAAAAGTGACAGATATATTTAACGATTCTCAGGAAGTCAAAAGTACAGGTCTTCAGAATGAGCTAATCGAGAGATCATAGTTTATGTGCATTCATTTGCTAAAAGTGTCTGGAAGAAAGGGGTGTCCTAAGAACTAGGATTAGCTTGGAAAACGTATGCAAATCACTTCAACTCTATACAAGTTATTGCTTAAAATATCAATGATGATGTATGTATATTTGTAGTAAAGATTTCAAGCTTTCACAAGCTACTATCAAAAATATATTAGATCGCTCAAACAGCTTGTTCATTTTTGTAACTTATCGATTCCACTGATGTCTTTTATAACCTGAAGCTCATTGACGCTGCAGGTGTAATGTATACGTAAACTGAAAAAGATTTTTCATTGGGGGCAATACTTGTGTAAGTGAACTAATTAAATCAGATTGCTAAAAGTTAAAATTTATAAAATCGTAACTTGAACTGGAATCTTCGTGCAAAAAAGGGAAACCAATTTTTTTTTCTAATTTCAGTATTTGAGTAAGCATACCGTAGTTGAAATGTTTTTTATTTTCTTTCGTTATGTCTAGTTTCGTAATCATAAATCTGTATAGTAATGTAGTAGCTACTGAGAACATTCATCAGCATCTGTAAAATTTAATGAGTAAGCTAATTAAACATTAATATATTCATGCTGTTTTAGTACTCAACTTCAAAATGGAATTAAATTTTGGCGAGAAAGGCGTAAAAAAGCATTCATGCTTTATATGCAATGCAGCAATAAAATGAATATAAATACAAATTACGTTTGGCTCAAAGTTAAAAACCAGAATTTTATGTTTGAGCCTTTGCCAATAAACTGTAAGTACATTAAATATATTACAAATAACTTGTAGTTAAAGAGAAGACTGTCATTTTTACAGTAAAAACAAACTCGAAAGAAATTTATGCTTTCCGGTGCGATTGCCGCTATTATATCCGAATGAAGCAAAACGCAAAAAATATACATTGCTGCACTTCTGCTGTGTGTGGTGGTCGTGTTACTTTTCCTGTTGGACATTAATACATGAAATCATTACTACTTTTTTATAGTATTCTATGCATTTATATAAGTAAAAGTTATTAGAAAAACTTATTAAATGCAAGTAACACTACAAGGAAAAATTACGAACGAATTTCGGTAAAATGGGAAGGGAATGAAGGAATATAAAACCTTAATAAAATTACTTCTCCACAGTGGTTGAGCAAAAGTCGCTGCGTAGCTCACTAGGGTCACTAATAATGAGCATTTAATCTGGGAATTCCATCAGTGTGTTTAAAATAGGCTCTTTGCCTTATTGCTTCTACCCCATTTTAATAAATGAGAATGGTTTGTAGTGATCCTTTTATTTTATTTTATTCCGAGTCCTCGATGAATGCCTTGATTTCATGTTTACAGATTGGCGGATTATTTCAAGTGGATAACGATATATTAAGCCATGTTTAATAAAAAATACTTTACTACTGCACTTCATTCTAACTTGCATTACTACAACAGCAATTCACGCAAAATTACTAAACATTTGGTTCTAAGTACAACAATAGGTAAGGCAACAAGCAAGGAGAAATATACATGTTTGTAAGCTTGAATGGTACAAGCTCTACGTAAGAATTGGTAGGGGTGAAGCTTGCGATGTAGAAAGTTCCCGTGTTAGTAGATTTCAATCTTCTAATTTTATTACACCGTGGTTTTTTGAAAAGAAAAGCTAAAATATATTGTTATCGTAAATTAATAATTCAAATTTACAACGAATGTCACATGAAAATATATATCAAATATAGTTTTTTTACGATTTTAGGTGATTCTCGGGTAAATATAATTTTAGGAAAACATTTCAAAATCGGTGCGACATCTTAAATACAAAGTAGTTTAGAGTGCATAGAAATATGATTCATCATCATTTGTTGATAAATGAGTGAATATTTTAGCTTGAAAATTTAATGGATCAATTGTCAATTATGTACTACAGCTCCATGATAAAAGACAAGTTTGCAGTTACTAATCAGTAACAAATTCAAAAGCAGATTCTTTCAGAGTCTCTTTGGCAAGATAACTTTAAGCGAGAAAATTAAAATAAAAAACATGAAAAAGTGAAAAACGTCCATGGGTTCCTTGAACCTATGTTACGTTTTTGTTACGAATTGAAATGTTCCCCACTTGTCTTTTTCGTACTATCATATCAAATAACATACCATGCAAACTTTCGTACCTCTCGAAGGTATCTTTTATTTGCAATGAGAATAGCTTTAAATCATAATTATCCTATTAAATCTTCTTAATTATCTGTATAAAAGTCCATTAGACATTACCGGCAAGGTATAAAAGTAAAAGGCAGAACAACATATTGATCATTTAAAAAGGGGTCGTATAAAATTCTTGCCATAGTTCAGCAAGTAATCGCTTGAATATACTTTCGTTATATTACCGCAAGTTTATATACGTTCACATAGACATGTCCTATACATGAGAAGCAAAAGGGGAATATATTTACTAATCTAATAGCCGACGAGTTACACAAAATTGGTCATGCCATTCATTACCAATCTATTTATGAGTGGTGAAAAGAGGTTTGAGGTGGGTTTTACCTATCTTTGCCGACAATAATGTTGCAAAATGTCTATAAAACACTGCCATAAATCGATGAATAAATTTCAAATGTCCGTTTATGTATGTGTTTTGTAAATTACAATAATTGCTTCAAAACAAGATTTTGCTATCGGTGTGTCTAATGTGTTGACTTTTTATTTTAGTTCATTCATTTAACAAAAAATAAATAAAACGATTTGGGTGATTATATGATGATAAAAGTACAGTATGCGAAAGTGTCTAGTAGAATAAAAAAGTCAGTTAAGGGTCCCATTAGCCCTTATCAAGCAAACATGACAATGTAATTAGACTTTATGACTCAGTCCATTAAAACCAGATTAAATACAAAAACACATTGGTGACCTAAACCATACATAGCATATTATCTACACCATTCATTCCACTCTCCAAAGACATTAAAGTGTGTTTGTGCTTAGTGCTTTGTGTAGACTGTCGACAGAGAAAAATAAATTATCTACTTAAAATGTGTGTAGACTGAGGAGAGGAGGATTGTTCATAATGTTTATATGCAGTTGTCTCATTGTCTCCTCCAGATAATCACTGAAGAGCTCTTTTTATCACACGACTCTTTCATTTAAAAGAATCAGCATTCAATAATGCAAATTGAAATTGGTTTTATTATGGCTAACGGGTTATTAAATTCAACTAAAATCACAGATTGTTTTGTCTTCTTTACTTTCTTTGTTGCTCCTTTAGATACTTCACTCATGTCCATAAAGAAGTAATAATTTTTGTCTTAATGGCCTAACTTGTCCTTATTTATGTAAATGATTTATTTACCATCCTACCTTTTTTCTTTCTTCTGTCACAGTTGTACTGCATTTGTACTGTAAAACGTAATATGAAACATCATGTAATAAAACCTTGTAACGTAACGTTGTAAGGAAGCACCGTTTGGTTATGGAATATATATTAGCTAACTTTTGATGCATATTTATAGTATTAACAAAATAGTTCCTATAAACAATAAATAAACATGAAAATGATTTTGAATGTCAGAATATATGAGTATTGCATGTAATCGAATGCACATTGACAGAGTGAATAGCAATAAAAAAAGCTGTACAGCTTCTTCGAAGATTGGAAATCAAACTTTTTTAAAATGATTTTGTTTCATTCTAAATATACTTGGCGTCCGTTCACAGTCCACATGATCACTTAATACTAATCCAAGACATGAACAGTTTTGTTTTAATGGAAATGGAAAAGTAATTAAAATCATTCTAAAAAATTATACTACTGCGCTGACCCATTTATGTACGTATCTACAGTACATGCTCATTTCGTTTAAACCTCTTTTGGTAGTTTAACAAACTGTGAGAAATGAAAATGTTATAAATAATGAAATAATAAATAAATTAAATAAATGGTATTAAGTAGATAGGGTTGTAATGAGACTAAAAGACCCCTAGGGAGTTGCGTTAACTAGATCCAGAAAACCATGAAATAGCTAAATACATTGTTGGTTGGAGCATCATGTCAAATCTTGCACGCAACCAATTTACACATAAGTAAGTAAAGTCCATAAGGATATATATCTGACCATGCAAGCAATAAATCACTAATTGTGGAGTACAAGCGATCCCTTTAAGATCAAGACCTCTATCTCTTTTTTTCAAATTCGCTTCTTCAGCTTTAGAAAGAAGCAGCACTTTTTGTAAGTTATATAATTTGATAAAATATCACCAAAAGAAGAAGTCCATAATAAGTTTTGTACGCATTACTGACAGATATTAAATAACTGGTCTTCTTGTTTAAAAAATTACGTCTGAGAATTTCTGAAATTGAAACTGTTGTTTACTGCGTAGTCATTACTCTTTTCTTACAATCTTCTTTACATTTACCATTTAGTATTTGGCAACATTGAAAATTGAAGAGCTGCATAATTTTCAGATGCCCTTAAAATAATTTTGTAAAAACACGGTATAAGAACTTATAGGACAGCTTTCACGCATGAACATTTCCCTGATGGAAATACGAATTAGGTAAAGTAAAATCAAATCTAGAGAATATTGTTTTGAGTGAGAGCATAAAACTCGACTGAAACATTGTTATGTTAGCTATATGCTCATACGATACAACCTTTTAAATTGTTTAGTTGAAATATATGAAGAAATAAAATACGTGATTTTGAGCAATGTTATGAATTACCGAATTAAAGTTGTCTTTTGAATATGATGAGTGAAGATCGCCGACGGGTTTACTGGTGTTGCATGAAAACGATTTTTACGCAGCCGTAATTGTAATATTGTATTTTTGAAAAGTGATGGTGAAGCCGTTTATTAGTCAGCTAGCTCTATATAAATGGAGATATGTATGACTGCTTTCTAAATTACGTGGCTGGACCACCTTGTCGACTGGTGACTGGTGGTGTATATGTTATTGTGCATTGTCCGCTGCAGATTCTTTTTTTATTTCTACTCAAAGAGTCAGAGTAGTTTGCGATTGCGTGTCAATTGAGAACTTGTTTTGTTTTACTCATATATTTCTCAGTTGATCATACCACCAAAATGTAATAAATGCTCATTGTAGGAAATAAGCTTCTCGCGGCACGTCTTTCTCTAACTCTTTTGAAATTCATGGAGTTGTTTCAAATTCTCTAGCAGTATTTTTTAATAACTCATATATGGCAAATATAATTTTACATTCCAAATTAGTTAGCAGCGGGCATCCTATAACCTAATGAATTTCTTTTAGCAATGCAATTTGGTCGCGGCATGAACTTTTTAAGAAAAAAGTCTGAATCATCATTTTGATTATTCATAGTCAACATTACACCTGAAGAGAGCGACTTCTTTTCTATTTTCATAAGTATGTAATATTAAGTTTTTATGATACAAGAATAATATTATTTTTTCTCTTTTACACAATGATCAAAATTCAGGCAGTGTTAAATGTTCTTATTAAATCCGTTTGTAAGTAGTACATTTCCCTCTTACTATATTTCGCTGGTACTAATGAAAGGACAATTTTGTTTAGTTTACATGCGTGTTATGAGTTTTACTTAACATAGATATGAGTAGTAACATATTTATTCATTTATCACAACACGAAACCTTTATAGTTGTACTAATAATGTAGTCTATTTAATTATGGTGTATGATTACAGGACCTGCAGATATGCGTGCACTAACAATAAGTGCACATACCTACATATTAATTCATGTCATATAATTTTTGACAGTCCCACCGTGTTTGCATTGCTTTAAAAATTTCTAAGCCACCCTAAGTTAATAAAGCGTTGAAGCAAGCAAGCAAGCTCACTGTTATAATAATTCAACCATTCGCTTTGACAAGAGCAAAAACGACTAGTGCTTTATCATTGAACAAGACGTAATGTTAATCAAGTTTCCATGTAGGGTTTATGTACTAATTAATCAGCATTAATAAATCATCAGGACTGAAGTCAACTTTTTGTTATACATCTAATTACATATGTGCAATACCAATGAAGCTAAATACTTTTGATTTTTTCGAACATGTATTACATGATTACATGCAACTCAACCAATCTGTACAATAAAAGATTGTGTTTGGTGATAAGTTTAGCAAATTATCAATAGCCTGAGAGCGAACCTAATAATGTTTTATTTTACAATATCTGCTCTCATTTAACATGCTAACACACTTTGAAAGAATTTACAAGGGAAAAATGTTGTTGTGTAAAATGCCTAGGAGAAAGCCTTCAAATAAACCTAATTTGCCTCATTGTTCTCACCCGACAAAGTTTATACTTGCTTTGAATGAGGGTTTGATTTAACCACAAAAGTGGTGAACATTGTTCAAAAATTGCTTGAGGAATATTTTGGAGCCACATGTTATTGACTAGCTAATTGTATTAAATCTCGTATGCTAATGATTATTTCATGAATGACCCACAAAGACACGCCTACTCTTTTTCCACATTGTCAAGTTCAAGTACTTTTATATGTACCTATATACATATATCGCATTACTATCTGTTATTGCCTTTACATAAAAAAAGCCAAACTGCATAGTGATCTGGAAATTTAATTTAGGGGGAAATGAAAAAACTATCCTCTAAAAAGTAATTAATTAGCAATTCAAGCGAAGAAAATCCTTGTCATAAAATCACATATATGAGTGCTTTTTTCTGGTAAGCTTTCTTTGGCTATTTACCTTTCAGAATTTACATCGGGAAGCATTAATTTCACTCGGTCATGCATGTTATCATAATGATGAGACCGAGATTCTTGCGAGTAGAAGAAAACGCTAATGAGTTTTCATTAAGAAAATTTATCCGACCATATTGTCCACTCAGGAATCCTTTAAAACCGTGCAGGGATTAGTTAGGCATACAAGGCATTATTATCATCATTTGAAAAGTAAATTTGTGCGGTGACTCTCTTTGATTTTCAATATTTTTCAAGAGTCCATTGTCCTTTAATAAATGGCTCTTAATTTTATAGAGACGGAGGGAGTCAATGATTATGACGCTGAAATATCTTACAATAATAATATTGATAATCATAATGGTGATGATGACGAAGCAGCCCATGCAGAAGGGAAATGAATGCTTGCCATTACATTATTCAACACCAACAGAGCGTGATAATCTCTTCTATGAGCAGTTGAATAATAGTATTATCTCCTGTCCTGTCCGATAAATGTTAATGGTTAGCACAATAAAGCGTAGTCTCGCTCTTCTTCGTCTCGTCAGCAAGCTTGTTCTTGTCGTTACAATGATTCTGCATGCCATGGCATTATACACTCACTGAATAATTCCCAGTCTGCTGTAGATCTATTAAGCTTTTCTTGTGCTCATGCTCACTTTTTTTAAAGTATCCACTTGTAAAGGATAAATACTTTTTAAACAGGACAAGTTGAGCATACAATACACAAGAGATGCTCGGGTAGATGAAGCCACACAAGGGTTCCTCGTGTGTGCAATAATAATATCTGATAGCAGAGCACCGCCCATTAGGGACTGTCAGACGGTTTGTTTGGCACATCATTTACTTTTCTTTTTTTCTGGTTGACTCAATGTTTATGGTAATAATGTGAATGAGTTCCTAATTCAATAGCTACCGGAGTCTAATTGTGTGGCTGCTGTAACATGTCAGTAGTATGAGTATGAGTATGTGGGTATTGTATACACGCATATTATTTTTATACGTCCACTGAATTCTTGATCAGATCATGTACTTATTATGGATACAATGTTAGGATGGTATTTAGGTTGATATTGCTTCTATCAATTTTGATGTGGTCAACTTTATTCAAAAGCATTTTCCCACATCAATAGAAAATTAATTGAAAATTTGGCCATGGTTAGTGAGTGGAGGATAAGGTGATAAAGACACTGATTACTGAATGTGTCCAATTTTTACCTACATGAATGCATACTTAAACTTTCAGAAAAGTTAAACTGATTACGCGATGTTTGACATTGTTCCAGTTGGATTACACAATAGCCTTAAATTTTTGACATTAACAAATAACAAAATATTCAGAGAAAGGGAAAATTTTAATGAGTGCCATGTTTGAAGTAACGTTTAAAAACAGAAAACAACAAGAGAAAATCATTGTAGAGGAACGAACAAAGTGTATTCACCATATTTCGTTTTTTCCCTGGCAAACACAAAAAAAGTTGTTTGAAGATGAAAAACAATTTCTGACCAAATTATGCAGTCAAAAACAATAATTAGTGTATAAGTAAATCAACTCTACAACAGGCAGCCCATAAAAATTATTCATCGCAAATCAATTATCATTGAACAAGCAGCCAAACGATTCGGGTAAAATGTCTGGCTTGCTTAAGTAGTTCTAGTCGTGACAAGCTTCCATTTGTTTTCGTGCAAATGACACGGAGCCAATTCTTTCTGGACAAATTGGCTGTTTCTTGATTTTATGCTTAAAGGTTATACTATACGCATATTATACAACTAACCGCTGACGAAGTAACAACTAATATGATTTGTGTATGTATTTCAAATGAGCAGCGCGTATGTACATATTCTAATATAACGCATCAGTATAAATGTATCTCTACAGAAAGCATTGTGTGTGCAACTAATATAATGTGGGTATTAAAGTTTACGAGGAAAGCTCATGTACTCTTTTAGTAATCGACAATCTTTTCCGTATCACGTACTGCCTTTTCCGCTCAACCCTTTTCTCATTTTTTACCTTTTCTTTTTCCACATTAAGCCTTTCTGGTTTACTTATTTAATTGTTTTTCCTGATTATTAAGGTTTCTTAAATAATGGTTGATTTATATTTGAACACGAGAGCATGGATCACAGCAAAAAAATAATATTCATAAAAACACGCTACATTTGTAATCTCACTTCATCGTTCTTCTTTTCTCTCTCTTCTCCTTGTTTGAAAATGAGTAAAAGAAAAAAACATGATCTTCTGTTTAATGTGCAGCGTTATTATTATTATATTATGTACACACACTGGGTTGGTTCATGCCATGCCTTCATTATGATGATTGGCAGTTTCAATTAACATTTGTGAAGAAATGGTAGACCTCCTTTGAGAATCAGATAGGACCGGATAAGGGCCTTAATAATAACCAACAACAGCAAAACGCACTACACAATAAACTTGCCAAGATCAAAGGGGTAATGTGATGCTCGAAGTATTTGCTATACACAAACTCATTTAGGTATATGGGCATACCTTTGTATTCATTTCATTCCATATAGATGTGTACACAAATCCGCCATAACTGCACACGCAAGTCGATTATCATTTAACACTTTGTATTTAAAAGCATGTGAACATTATTAATATATACTGGGTTTTAAAAGTTGACTGACTATTTATAATATAAGTAATATCTCTGCTGCTCATTTAGAAAATTCTCTAATGTGTACATACACTATGTACATATTTAGCTTGATTGTTTCCTGTAAGATATTATAATGTAATCATTTTAAGCATCATTCAAGGATGGTATAAAAAAGAACATCACTTTTCAAAGGATAGATCCCCTAATAGGACTACATTAAAAATTAAATTAGTATGACGAACCCTGGTGGTTGGTAATTAGTTTTTTATTGCAACTTCAGCTTAATTTCATACTCATTTGAAAACGTATACATAAGTTTTCTCTGTACATGTAATAGTATGTGACTTGAAGATAAGTCGGGAGAAGCATTCAGCTTTTTTACAAAGCACAAAATATTACATATGTACATATTTCAAATGCCTTACGATACCTTCTTTGATGGTACAAGGAAAGCATCAGAGATTAATAATTTGTTCTTATCATAAATACCTGTGCATTGTATCCTTTTAAAGGAAGTTATGCAGTTCCTTTCTTTGCCAATCTTCAACTGACAGTATCAATAATACTAACAGTATTTGACATTGAAGTCAAAATTCCTCCGAATAAAATGATTTTCAAATTATCTTTACTGGTGATTTTTATATTGCTCTAAATCAACAAAAGATAAGTTCAACAAGTCACGATTTTTTTTACTAGACAGTGGTCATAATATCAGTCGTGCGCGAAAATTTTGAAATTGGCCTTGGTAAAGAAAATTGAAAAAAGTTGCGTTTATATTTGAAGATTGGAGTCTGTAAAAAATATTGTAAATTGGCTCTTCTTGTTCTCTAATTTGTATGTTAGGCTACTGTAAAACGTTAAGCCATAAATTTTTTGAATGATTACTTGTAAAAATCAATACTAACCTTCATGTGAACAGGGGTGCTTTTTAAACATTTATTTGATCGTCATTTTAAAGATAACAAGTATGAATATTTGGAGATTCAGAATAAATTGAGCTTAAAATTCATGAATGAATTCACGAACAATACTTTAAATTATGTTCAAGTTGAGTACATTAAATGTGTCGGTTTTGGTTTTTTAAATCAAATCGGAACAATTTGAACTTTAGAAAAATTACTGAGATTGAGATTACGAATTCATAAATATATTTTTATATGTAGTTTTCTTGTTGTACATATTATTTGTATGCAAGTAATTCGAGCATGATTGTGGCAAGTTGATCAACAATTAATTCTGCAAAATATGGTACGGGTTTACTTGTTTTATTTTGTCAGAGAGAAAGAGAACAAAACAAGAATTTAAGAACTTTTTGGTATGCTGGATTGAAGTTTAAAAATGCAAAGTATAATCTACCCCTAATTGCATACTTGATTGGAACAAAACCAAGACCACATTCTGTGTAATTAAATTCATCAAGATTAGCATTATAAAAACAATGTAAAACCAACTAAAAACCGTTTATAATGGCATAGCTGCAACAAATTTAAGCATATAACATAACACTCCCGCCACTTTTATTATCAAAGATATTCAATAAGCTTGCTGTCTAAATTATATGCGACATATTACATTTGTACATTTTTAAGATTAAAGATGTTTTCTAGGTTTGATTTATCTAATAGAGTAATAGTTTCTTCTTTTCATGGCCCAGAGGTTGGCATATATGTTATATGTTTACGAAATAAAATAAGTAACAACGAACTAGCAAGGTGAAAGTGATGAACGTATTTTCGATTTACTTCGTACCTATAGACAGACAGACAAACAGATTTATCTCACAAAAGTACTTGGCAAAGATTCAATCTAAGCTACGTGGTGTCATTATACCTATCTATATATGTAAGATAACGTTTCATGCATAAGTGGTTAGACCGTATTTTGATTTTGACATTTAATGAAAGAATCCTGTAATTATTTAACTTTTAAGTCTTATAATATTTCATCTTAATTCCTATTGGGGTACAAAAATTATAAATGGGACGGTATTTGCAGTTATGTTTAACATTCAAATGTGCAATTGAAACTTTGAAACAACACCATACTACATTCATGAAAGATCACTGTTGCATAAATAGAAGCATCGTATTGCCACAACCAATCCACATGAAATCCGTAAATGTTTACACGAATGTAAGTACCAACGTAGTAGAATTTTCTGACGTTTTCATACAAGTTAATAAAGCAATCAACTCAAATCGTCGACATCATCTTTTGGTACCTAGAACCACGGTATGACCGTACTGGATTGGAACCATTGAGCCTTGATATCAATAAATGAGCAAAAATATTTTACTGCGAGCTAACATTCTATACTAATTTTACCTTCCCTGTGATTGCTATAATAATACATACATGAAAAATTATTAAATTAAGTTCGGATTCCGAACGTAAGTACTCTACATAGTTTGTGTCAACATTTTCAAATAAATTTCTTGGCTCTGAACTAACCCATGAGATGTGTAAAATTTGGAGTCAATCGAATTGATTTTTGCTTATACATATTTATACTGTAACTGTATCAAATTACAAATTGAATTACGATTTATAAAAAAATCAACCCAAAACATGCCAATTTCTTTGTGTTTCTTTAATTTAACCTGTAATGAGTGAAATAACATGCATAGTATACTTCTAAAAACAAACTGATGTAGGTAAACTTTTTTTTAGAGGAATTGACTCTGACTACTACAAATATGCCACTAAAAACTCTGCTTTGAATAGTAGCCAGCCACTTACTTTCTTTCACCAACCCTCAAATCCATTGTAATCACTGCAATACTTCAAAGAGAAAAGAGGTACGTCTAAAGATAACTCTCGTGAATACAAGGTAATAAAATACAATAATTTATTTCTCGGAACGGTGCGAAAGTACTCTTCTCTCTCATCGTCTAAATTTTCT
This sequence comes from Entomobrya multifasciata, assembly GCA_034693345.1. NCBI lineage: Eukaryota > Metazoa > Arthropoda > Collembola > Entomobryomorpha > Entomobryidae > Entomobrya > Entomobrya multifasciata. Next base: position 14,481 of record JAQFXM010000832.1, on the reverse strand, counting down.
ATTCAAAGCTTTGGTAAGCAACGTTAACAAAGTTTCATTAAAGTTTATGGTTTAATTTTCGAAAATTACCCAAAAAGTTTACGTCGTAAAACAATTTATATATTTTTGGTAAATCCGCGTGGGGCAGTAAATTAAGCAAGTTATATAATACCTTAAATAAGAATGCTTGCGCATGGTTGTATACCTGTAAATGTTTACGATATACGGCATAATCAGATCAATTGTAATAACGAACGACAAATTGGTATATATGTATTTTTAATGGTGACAAATTAAATATGAATATTTGTCCAGGCGGGATTCTATAAACGGGAGTAAAAACGTTACACTTCTATTACATCTGCTTGCTTTTATTCCACCTTATAACTTACCTTTTCTTTTTCGCTCTTTCGTAAGTCTTTTTGCTCAAATTTTGGCCATACTTTTTCTTGTTGCAACGTTGTTGTAGAATTCATGTCTGCAAATACGTCTGCGTGTATATGTGAACCATGAAAAAACTTCGTTCAGGAATATGGAATTACTCTAACTTGTTAGGATTGTTTGTTCATCCTTCTTCTTTTCATTTTATTCTAACACTTCTATACCTTGTGTCGGTATCAGCTCATGCCTTTCTACCTAAATACCTACCTGAGAGGTTTACGCTTATATGTTCAAATACTTTTGTTTTGTATGTAGAACTATGATAATAAAATGGTATAATAGTAATGCAATGAAAAAGTCTGGACTAATAAATTGTAATTAACTAACAGTCTTCCTTAGCCACTATTTTACTGCCCATAATGACCCCTAATTTGTTGATAGAAGCTGGAACTCAAAAGTGCTCATGATGATGATGCTTATCAAAAAAATAGCATCTGATTGACTGACTGATGACGGCTTTTTATGCTATGCCTGTCAGTTGCCGCAACATGCATTCCACTTCAATAATATGCTCCATATCTATATGCACTCACTAGCTCTTTGTAAAACAGGTAACTAATAAAGTACAATGTGTGGAGTCACAAGAATAAATTTACAACAACAAATAAAACAATCTTACTGCACGATTTTTCTTACAGCAATATATATCGTACAACATCTGCTAACGTTGAGTATGTTTCAAGAAGTTTTCTTGATTATCAAAGATATTGAGCTGATTCGGTAGCCGCAATATAACCTTGATTCTCTACAGGACCAATTTATAAAATGTATTAAAGTAATTATGGACTGTATAAGTTTCATCGTTGCAACCATATAATTGACATTTTTTCTATCATTGATAAAATAAATAAGAAGAAAAAAAGTAAAAATACACTATATTGACCAAATGAAAGAATCTGCTCATGTATTGTCTATGAAATGATATTATGGATAATTTAGAATATTTATCAAAATATATTAGTAAATCATTTTTGAGATTGAAGCAAGTATGAGCTTTAATGTAACACACGCTTATAAGATTTATTTTACTCCCTTTGTTGCACTTTGTAAATGTGACATGGAAAGAATCGGTTGAACACGTTACACTATCCAATATAACATATAGTTTTTAAAGATTTCGCTTGTCCAGATCTAAAATACGTACATTTTTAATGCACAATTTATCCTTGCACAAAATCGAAAATATATACTTTATGATAATGAGATGGTTCATTAAATGAATTTAGGAAAATTACCTTAAATGCGTCTTATATTTTGCCCAAATTCATTTTTTCAGATGGTCGATTATCGTAAATAATGATATACCAGTTTATATTTCTAAATTGGTTTGAAATGAAAAATGAGTAGGAACAAAAAATTTCATCACGCTACTAACATTTTTTGGGGAATGAATCGACCTTCAACTTTGCAAGTTCACTCAAAAACGCGAATCAATCAGCTAAATGACATCAATTTTCTGACACTCCCAAACCAACAGTGCAGTGTGATTTGATCAGTATATTTCTAATGTAAGTAGAAAGATTTCAGTTTTGAATTAAATGAAAAGGATTGGTTAGTTTAATAAATTTGTGATATATTTTAGATGCAAGTAAATATTTGAATGCCTTCATTTCTAGATTTCGAGCAGGAAAAGTCTGCACAAAGCAATTATAGTAAGTGCAAAATAAAAAATAAGCAACAGCGTGTTTTAAAAAGTAGAGAGCTGATTAGATGATGACGTTAGTTTAATAATTATATGTTATGCTTCCAAAATATAATAAAAAATATTACGTATAAGTAGTTCACTCTACATCACTTTATTCTTAAACACAAACTTTTCATAAAATGGACATCACGAAGACATAAGCAGGTAGAATACAAGCCAACTGAGCTAGAAAGAAAACTCATAAAAACTTATTTCTGCATCCTTTTCAGTGAAAAAATGCAAGTGAAAAAAGTGGATGAAAATATTACTTGCTTCTATCTTAATCACAATTGAATGAAAAACCAAAGACAAAACATTCGTTGAGTAACAATGAGAGCATTCTTCCCGTCAAGTCGTTTATGTTTACCTTTTCATTTTTTACAAATAAAAATGGGAAGTGAATTCTCTTGTAGAGAGAAGTCAAAACTCAAAATCATTATATTTTTGTTCGTTTAGCAGATGCTAAGTACTCCTATCTGAACCCGGCAGCTATACATGCAATAAGGAAGTAGCACATTTGAGCTCTCATTTGTTTTAATATCTTTAATTCAGTCGGTGCATACATAATATGCAAAAAAACTTTATTAATACCTTGATGTATAGAAACACAATAAATATTAGATATAAGCCAAAAGTTTTCGAAATTAAATATTACTTCCCGACATTTGACCATTTGAAACCCTCACAAATGGCACGTGTGAGCCAAAGTTTTAGGATTATTTTATAACGAAGGTTGGTAGGATATGTATGGGTCTCAATAAGTAATGTTGTTAAAAAGCGTTACTAAATTATGGTCATGATGACTTGTGAGTTACTTATTTTAATGTACGTACAAAATACGACATGAATAAGAAGTCTGTTGAGTTTTCTTGCTCACCTCACCCGACGATCTCACCAGGGCTTTAATTTTTCGTGCTGAAACCTCCAAAGAATTTGGTCGTCGGGTCATAGATGTAATATTAGCTTATGACATCGCACAAGCAAAAAGAGAGCAAGAAAGAGCACTAAATCTTTTTATGACCGTGTTGTTTCCTGCAAATTATGCAGTCTGTATATTACATGTAAAATTATACATACATATAATATATATTTATATCTACAAAATCCTCTAACAATACACACCTTAGCTGCGCTAAATACAAGATTAGAATTTACACATTACTCATTGTAAATTTTATAAGCATTGGTTTGGTGCTTTTTCTTGTACACATAAAGATATTTATATTGTTATCATATTAGCAATGCTGAAAATCTTACCTTTTGTAAATTTATATTACGTTAGCACTCTCAAACCTGGATTACTATTATTATAAAATACAAAGACAAAAACATGATGTTAATATTTTTCAAACAATTTTCAGCTAAATATTATTCAACCTTCCTCACAGCCATTTATTTCTTTTATTTAGCTTCCTAGAAGGGTCAAAGGGTAAGTGCCATTCATAAATCTGTAAGTAATAATGGGTGTCAGTCATTAATTTTAACCGTTTTAAGACATTTTTTCTGGGATACATTTAAAGGATATATATTTGCCAGTACAATTTTAAAAGCTTACAGTTGGGTAGTGCTAGTGAGGTTTGACGTTAATACATAACACACATGTATATGCCTCGCCTAAAGAAAAGAAAGGGGATTTAATAATAAAAACTCTTGTTCCTTGGAGCACTCGTTTTTTTTTCTTTTCTTTCACAAAAACACGTTTCACAAACTCACGAACGGACACAGTGTTCTGATGTAAAATAATAAAAAGGTACTTGTAAATGTAATTCATATGCCATTAAAGATTACGGAAAAGAGTCATTGTTCCAAATTTAATTAGCCTGTTTTATTTGCGAATCATAATAAACATTGATTTTAGAGTATTCCAACTTGGGTTTTAACCCTCGCCTCGTGAAACATTTCCTTGGTTAATTTGGTTCCAACTGCCTCATTAAATTACGTGGGGCCAGGGAGGACTTTCATTATTGTTATCTTAAAATAACAATGCTAATAATCGTTTTCTGAAAGCACTTAAAGTCAATAAAAGTAAGGACTGAAGCATTGTTCTGCAGTCGTAAAGTATTTGCTTTGGTGTAAGTATTGAAATATATGGTAAAGGCATGGCATAACTTATGCTTCATGCCCATTTTCTTATCCATTTAAAGAATAACCTTTGTGAAAGGAAAAAAGATACTGATGACAAAAAATGGGATGGTGTTTATAAAAACAAGGTAATGTACATATTCTCCGAGTTCATATATTTTTTAATGGAGCAGACAAGGCAATTATTTCGGGTGATACTGATAAATATGGTTTCAAGCTTTACAGTTATCGCAATAGGTCCCAGTCTTAAAATTCAAATTAGGTAATAGAAAGTAGGAAATTGTTTCCTCTTTCAATATAGCATATATTGAGGTCGGTCATAACAGTAATAGATCATAACGAATTGTCTGTATATTCAATGAACTAGTACGCGAAGTATGCATTCCTTCCCTAATAATTCTGTATTGAAACTCATAAGCGTAATTTGTTTGAGGAGAAGCGTGAAGTATGGAGTATGAAAAAACCTAAAAATGCACAACGAAGTATAATTATATTTAGGAATACATCAGTGCTTCTTTATGGTCGAGGTAAAAAGAACAAAACGAAGCTATCTTAGATAAAAGATCCTTGTCTTGGATAATTTACTGGAGACAGACAACTGTAATGAATAAGGTGATTAGACTTTTCCAGAAACAGAAATTATACATCAAAGCATTAGGACAGTTATGGTTATGGCGTTAGAGCAATTAGTAAATGCTCTCATAAAAATCATAAAACTGATGAGCCCTAACGAGTCTTTTTACAACACGATTGTTAAAGCGCATTTGTTTAGTATACTTTTCCATAAATCTCCATTCATTCATACGGAGCTTAAGCAGCTCCTGCATTCTGTTTATGCGAGTTTAACATACAATTATAAAACACCGTGTACACATATTAGTACGTATGAAAAGAGTTCGTGCGTTTAAGTAATATCAACATTGTTTATCTTTGTTGTTCCGAGCTAAAGAACAATAAAACAGAATTTTAATGCATTCCTTTTCGGCAAGCTAAGCGAGGAAAATAGGATTATAAAAAGTTTAGCAAATGAACGTGAACCACAAACCAACGCTGTCATTGCTGGATATGGTGGAAAGAATATTGGACAATTGCACTTTTTAGAGCTGTATTGCTCAAACAGGAAAGTAATTTCAATCCAAACTAATTTACTGCAAATCAGTTTTCTTTATTATATCGACAAATTATTTGTTTCATTCAGCATCATTGGAATGAAGTGCAAATAGACTCACCCAAATTATGTATGCAAATAGTTATACTACGTCAGTGCAATGCTGATTGAAAATACGGCTTATAATTTCATATTTCTTCCGCACATGTGCGCTACCTTTGTCGGCTAATGTTCTAGACGTAGACTGTAGACCAAGGAAAAATATACTTTATTGGATTGAGAAACATGATTATGAAACTGGAGTAAGTAGTCAATAAGCTATGCATTTATCCACTTTTATTGTTCTGAGATGAGAAGGAAAATTATTCCAAAAGTAAAGTATGTGTATGCCTGTTTTGTCATTTATAAGATTCTTTTTTAATGGGTTTAGGGTTTGAAAAGATTTCATAGAAAACATACATATATTGCTTGTGGGTTCTTTCTGAGCTCCAAAAAGGCCAAAAAGTAAACATTAATAAAAAGAAAAAAGGATTTAAAGGGTTTGTTACGTGTTTAAACCTCCTCTCTTCTTCTACCTCGTCATTTTTTTCTTTGGCCATTCGTTAGTTCGTTAGAAGTACGTGAGTAATTTTTGTTGAAAGATACGCTAACACAGGAAAATCCTAATTGTCGATAATTATTGTTCATAATAACACACTCAGTGGTCATGTCAGTGCTAACTAATACACAGTCCACAATCAACAATTAAGGAACCTTGGAGCTTGAAATGTGCTCTAATTTAATTACGTATTCATATCAAGTTCGTCGGTTGCATTTGAGAATGAGCGAGTGAATGTGTTAATGCTAATGGTTAGTCTAAGAGTAAAGAAGTATGCACGAGTTACAGGTATAATATGTAGATGTGCATGTTCTTACTTTTTACACTACGTGAACTTCTTTATACTCTCTGAAGAATACGTGCTGCCGTAAGATACTATTATGCATAAGAATTTAGATTAACAAATTAGTGTACAAATATAACATGTTATTCTCCCAGTGGATTTATTTTATTCTACTAATTTGCCACAAATTTGTACAGCTTACTACTGATATTAGGTACAAAAATGCACTTGGTCAATAAAGCCATGAAGTTTTGTTCTTCCCACGTTCAACGTTTAGCTGACAGGCTTTTCCAATCTTTCTGTTTTTATACATAAAATGGAAAAACCTAATTATTTGGAAACGCACGAACTCTCATAAGAGCGTATATTAGTACCCATGTTATTGAAAATTTGTCATTTACAAGCAGTAAATTAGTAAATCAATTTTCATTACTAAACAAATTTGGTTTGCAGAAATTTTTCGTCCTTGTTGATTGACACATTGATCAACTTCGAGATTGAGAATTCTGCCGAAACGTTATTTCACAGATTTTTGAAGTAATTTTGCTACTGAGTTTTTTAAAATTGGTTTTATTTGTACCTTCCATTAAATAACTTGCCACAATGACAAATACAATGTAATATAAAATTGCCATTTGATCATGTTCATAAGTTTGTAATCTGTTCAATCCAAAAACTTTGTTGAGAATTATTTAAAGTTGAAAGTAAACATTACATACATTTACGTTCCGGTCTAGGTCTACAACTAAGAGGGGATCATTGCACACCACTTGTTTGAGTTTACATTCTGAATTATTAGCAACGCTAGAATTAGCTAGATTCATAAAATCAGCACATTTTATTTAGCTGAAGTCAGAACAACCTGTCATAAAAAGACCAACGAGGGGAAATTAACTGCTTCTATATTACCTGGTACATTTGAGCATATCACTAACATCAGACATCTTGTATTATGAATACACATAATATGTGTATGCATCGTGTGTACAGTACACCACATCCAGTAACTCATGTGAAGTTAATAATATTTTTATAGGAAATTAATCGTTCCGCATCTAATGATACCTTTACGCTAGCTAGTAATCTAATTACAAACTCTATCTATATCTGGCACTAATTAACGTGGGCTGGGAATTACAGATGTCTAATTGTGATTAGATCGTCGGCACCACGGGAGTCATCAAGAATTCGCATATGTGCAAAAATAATAATTATAATGGTGTACAATTGATGTCTGGTGCATGAAATGGGAATAAATCTTTTTCTGATATTGTATACTTCACGCTGGTTGCTATTAAGATTTGCCTTACCATTCGATATTATTAAGAGTGCGAAAATATACATGATAAGAAGAAGAAAAAAATGCAATAAAACCGGAGATTCAGTGGGGTCTTGTAATATGATATTAATTTATGAAGGATTTTACTCAGAAAAAATATCATATATTTCAGCGAGCGGAAATTAGTTTTATGAGAGCATTTCAACATGAATTTGAGCATTTATCTTGCTAGTTTTAAGGCCAAAATCTTTGTTCATATAACTGGCGTGACTTGTGGAGAGAGAGAGAGAGTTCGTGGTGTGCAGTAAAAAACTACTTTAGCTACTTGCCAGCTTCTTTCATTTCCATGTAATAAATTTTTATTTAACAAATTTCAATATTCTTTGATTTACGTACACAGAGGTAGTCATACTGCAGGTGATACTAAACAGTGTGAATGACAAGAATTGTCTTCTGTCTTACATTATCATTGTATCAATCAACGGGCATTGCGCTGCGTACTCACATGAACAAGCTAAATACATGCAAAATAAATCATAATTTGATAAATGTAGTTTAAGTACGTGTTTTTATATGAAGATGTGCCTGCTGACAAAAGCGTAAGAAACGGAACGAGTTTTGTTGAGATATTATGATAAGTGCATATTTTACACATGTGGCTTCTCTGGGAGAAGTAATTAATTTACCTGCTGTCAATTTAGGTATGTCATTCGTCTGTAGTTTATTAATTAAAGTTAACATCTTATGTAAGCAGAATACTGCCAGAGGGATGTTTACATTTTTGCTATCATGATAAATGATAATATTTCAATGGTTTTATTTTGGGGGAAATAAACGAAATGTGTATTTATATCTGTCTCGTTATGCTTTTTAAAATGCAAATAAAATAGGGCATGTTATATTTATAAATTATATGCATAATCCATTTATATGTAATTTTTGAGTTGATGAACGGTCAAATCATATTACATATTACATAGCGTATAATCAGTCTATTTAGATAAAAGCGTGTCGTTCCGTTTTGGGGTTAAATGCATGTAAAGGGATTGTCCAAAGGAGACGTAAACAACGTAACTGCAAACTTATTTTTACGCTTCTGTTTTTTCTGAAAAGTGTGCATCATAGGAATATGTTGTTTGTTACTGACTTGCTCGTTCGTCCTTAGATAGAGTTTTTAAGAAATTTTCAATAGCTACAAAAAATTGATTGTGATTGTGACTCTATTTTTAATAATACTCAATTTTTGTCATTACGTGATATCATGTTCGCGTATATGATATACACGGGAAATACGACTCAAACTGGCACGAAAACAATTATCGTGACTATGTGGCTGTAGACATTTATTTTACAAAAAAGAGAAAAAAACAGCAACTGTGAACTTTTAAATTATGGCTTTTGCTATTGTGTATGTATATTTTTTGTAAAAAGTAATTGAATATGTGTAGTGTTATATCATATCGCAGATGACGATGATGACGGCAGACAAAGTGAATTAAAATTTTCCCCCAAATGATAAAAAAAATTAATTACGCCATGTTTTGCTTATTTGTTTGAAGATAATAGAACGAATAATATCAAAGGTGATTTGCATACATGCTTTACACGCAGTATATTAACAGATAGTAGTTTGTAGAAGAGCATTTAGTAGCAAAAAGAACAAGAGTTGGGAAAACTGTGATTTGCTTAATTGGACAATTATTGTTCCTGAAATTTGTAGAGAAAAATTGTTTAATTAAGTAGACAACCTTGTCAATAATGATAAAAGTATTGTGTAGGAGATTACAACCTGTAAACGTGCTGCATGCTGGTAGTACGTGTATACAGCAGTTTACATAAAAGTTACGTGCACGAAATGATGAATCAGATATGTACACATTTTATCTGACGCATTCAAACCTTTCAGGTTTCTTCTGTATTTTTTTCTCTAATGATAATAATTCAATGCATCGGCACATTACTATACTTATATTTTTGTACCGCTGCTGCTATAACATGAAGCTTTAACTTTTTTATATATAGTGGTAGTGATCCAGATTACTACAATTGAAGAAAATCTTGCTAATTGTGTTGCCGGCAGTTTTGTGGTGAATCGCGTAATTTTTTTCTCCTTTTTTTACAAAATGATGATGATGAAGCTCAAGAGAACTTAAAAATTATTAGCAATTTGGTAAGATTCAGGAACAAATCATAAATGAATCTGAACAGAATAACAGAGTTAATGCGTTTCATTTGAAAGCATTAAAGAATTTGTAGTCTTGTTTTTTATGGCACTGTGGTATATAATGCACATAATATACAAAAAAATCATACCTATATATTCAATAAGGTTTCGTTTACAATCTTACATGATTATTGTTTCATCTACAAGAGATCTTATATAATTTAGTTTTGCAAAGCATTTTTTCCCTATTGAAACTCATTAGGGAAAAGAAACTTCTAATTTTTTTACTGGTTTTATTGCACAAGTTGAAACGGAATAATAAATTAGATTATTGCTTTGCTGTCTACCATTGTTTAAAAGCGTGCAGTTGTAATCTATCCTGTAAAAATTGTACCTACGTACATATGTACATATATGTAGTCATATGTATCCTTCCCTATTACTGAGAAAAGAAGGGAAGATAATCCAACAAAACTAGAATCGGTAGTTATACAAGTAATAATATTTCTATCACTCAGGTCTACTGGAATAATAATGACCATGCAACAATACAGACACATAAATGCAATTTTAGAGTGGGATTGTAATTTTAGGGCAGCTGGTTTTGTATCATTATTATCATGCGGTATGATGTAATGCAAGAAAACAAAATAGTTATAAGAGGAATTCCAGTGGTAAGTTGTATGTAAGGCAGACAGAGTATAGTAAACAGGAGATAATGTGGGCAAGAGAACGGGGTAATATAAAAATATGCCTTTTACCTTATAGATTTCTCGTCAAAAGATATGTTTTTTCGATGTTATGGTCGTGGGAATGTATGTAAAGATTGACCCAGACCCAGAATATTAAAATGTACTTTTCCGAGACACAAATCTAGATGCATCTGCATATTACGCATTTTGCAACGTATCATGTTTATCTACACCGCATAAAAACTTAGCTTAAACTGCATTAAATTTCACATTTTGAAGCAACGTATCATTTACCCTGGTCCATTTTTTTCATTTACACTTTTATATGTACGTGTGTATTGATAACAGCCGGATTTATAGATTATCAATATATGTTAAAGTTTTATTATTTTCAATAAAGAACTTTATTAAGAAGCAACTAAAAAGTACGATTATGATTACGATTTGTGTCGCAAAATATTATGGTAGTGGTGTGGCTGCTAAAAGTTGAGTTCACCCCTCCTCCTGGTAAGCTGCTGGTTTTTATGCGTAAATATGTCCCTGTATTAATTTATTGCTTATTATCAATCGTATAAATTGATGGAAGTTCGGATGTATCATGACTAGTACCTGCCGATCACTCACAAAGTTTCATATATCCTTGATAATGATTTGAAAAGTCATTAAAATACTGGTTACTCTTGAAAGTTTACGGTTTTATTGTTGACGTCTCTTTGACTAAAGTTCAGTTCAATTCGGGAACTCAATGATTTTGTTTATTAGATCTCTCTGTCGAGTCTGATGGTTCGTTTTGTGTCTTGTTAAAATGGAGAACATGTAAATAATAATAAAAATAAAAGTGCGTATCAAGGGGTAAAACACAATCATCAAAGGTGAAATTTACTTTTTTATGTGGTGACGATAAAATGAATGGGCGACAGTGAGTAACAAACAATGTGATGGCAGCGATTGCGGTGGGGTGGACAGATGCTCGAAAAGTTATAGCTCAACTTGAAACATGATACTTCTGTTAAAGTCAGCAGTAAGTAATCAGATCACTCGTTTTGCTTTCTTATTGTTTTGTTTTGCCTGTTAATAGCATCCAACCAAATTCCAAGATACAAGTTTATATATTGTAGGCCATTTCATGTCAGCTTTTTGTATGATTTCTTACGAACGCATTGAAATTAAATAGGTAGCTTGCAAACAGTGTTTAGTTGGTGTCAATTAGACTAACTAAACTACAGACGGGTTTGTTTGGATTTGACATATAGGTATGTTTAGTAGCACTATGTTTGGAGACTGCTGTCCTCAATAAATAGATTAAGATACAAGTTAAAAATGTTGTTTTGTTAAATGCTGATGATGTGGATGGTTAAAAAACTCAATCATTTTTTTCTTCTAATGCCAGAGGATTTTGCGTTGTTGTTATTACATGTCAGAGATGTCATATACAATGAGATACAAGAGAATAAAAGTGATTGAATTGAGCACTGGTGGTAATCAGGAGGTTATTTATTTATTTTCTATTTGTGTGTACTTCCGCCATCTCTAATTAAAGGAATTTACGAGCGTTTGTATGCGAAATTGGATGGACACAGATAGCTTTAATTATGAGCATTATAAATGCTGATTTAGAAGGATGAAATGATGTATCTCTCTGTTTATATGCATGTTTGACTATGTAAATGCATCCCTGCAGTTTTGTTCTTCTCATTAAATCACAATAATGAAGGATTTGAGATAACGGTCAGTCGTAATAAATGCCGCAAATCAAACAACTTAACTAGAAAAGAATATAATGAACAAAGTTGGAAGTGCACATTACCATACTTATCAAAAGGCTTGAATAATAGCACTAAACAGATAAGGTGCACCTATGTAGCCAATTTGACGTGTGAACAATCTCATAATTTCCTCATTCATACATTAAACCTATTACTATTAATAATAAAAGCTTATCCCCTCGTCGTGTGTGAATATTCTGTTTTTTTATTATTTAAATTCATTAAGCATCGTATATCAGTATATCACTGAGCATTATAGTCATTTAGGAAGCCGTGTGTGCCCTTTCATAAAGATAACCAAGTTAAACGTTGCATAGCCTTTCATGATTTATAGCTCTTCATCATCGTCGCTTTTAGTACATCTTTAAAACGGTTGAGTTAATCAATGAACGTATACCTTTTCCTGCCCTCTGTGTAAACATTACACTCTGCACATCAAATATGAGTAAACCTTTTTTACAAACAGTATAATGACTTCGACTTTTTTAGAATTTCTGTTTTTAATTTACCAATTAATTACTGTGCTTTCTTCGTTCAGGTAGAAAATAATATGATGATTTTGTCACAAATCGCATTGTACAGCAACCTACATAAATATCCATTTACACCAATAAATTAACACTAACCATTTCAAGTTTGCAAGAAAACTCATTAGTGCAAAATGTTGTAAGGAAGACTCGCTTTAAAATAGGGCGTATATTATGATATGTCTAATACATGCATGCATTTTCCCAATTCAATTAACTTCTTGAAGGTACAAGGTGCAAATGATCGTTATCCATGATCCTACCCTTCACATAAGTCTGTAATATAAGCTAATTCGGTTTTACGATATAAACCGTGAATCAGTGAATGGATTGCCATTTTTGCCATTTACTAATCGTGCAATTTTTACTTTGGTGACTCGCTCAACTCTTGATTGTAAAATAATAATCATTATAAGATCTAATAATAAAAACGGAATATAGAACTCATCATCATGATCAAAGAAGAGTTTCCTTTTTCATTATTTGAATGGTAAAAAAGTAAGAATACTCGTTACAAATGCCCACATTTCCATTATGCTAACAATTTACACAGACACCGGTGTGGTGATATAGTTGATGATATGCATGCTATTAACAAGGTGTACGAGTCTTGTTGGTCTATGCAAAGGATCTCGTTTTATATCCAATTATAAAATTACCAACTATGATAATTTACATGCTTTTATGAATGTTCTTCTGAGAGGAAATTGGGTAATAAACAATGATTTTCCTTTTAGTTTTTAAACTTTTTTTCTCGTGTACATGTTGAATATTCCGTATCTTCTATTATTAAAAAAGTATTGTTTTATCTATGCATACAAGCGTAGGAAATCACAGAACAGCATCACAAAATAATTATTTACATTTATACATATAGTATTACACCATTTTGAAAATAAGATGTGTATCTAAACTCTAGACAGTGTATGTATAAAGTTTGTATTTTGAAGCACACTTATCATATCATGAACATACCTACTCACTATCAGTCAGCGCAGAGCAGAGACACAAGCTATTACAACGTTGATGGGCAGACATTAAAACATGTAGGAGTTTAGTTGATGGTTTGAGCGTTTTTTTGCAGGGGGGTACAAAAACGGTAAACTTGAAAACAGGAGGTTCCGCAAAGTAATTTAAGCAATTTTACTTAGGCCATTATAAATTTCAATTATAGTTGTAAAAATTGAATTTTATATGAGATGAAAAATGTGACTGTATAATGTATGCCAATACCCCATTAGACACATTTGAATCACGAATTCTTGTGAAAAAATATTTTGTTCCGCGTACGTTTTCAATTTTGATCCCACATTAATTTTAATTCATATTTTTCGGTTGAAAGTTCAATTTTTCTGTTGCAAAGGTCGTAAAATTAAATTTTTCAGTAGTTATCAAGTAGCCCTGTCCTGTTGACTAGGGATGTTTACTGTTTTTGTATAATTTATGATAAAAAATGTAGTTGATGGGATATTTTTAAATGCTTGTGTTGTTGGACGAAAGATGAGACGACAAAGACAAAAAGAACCGGGAGAGTTAAATTGTGCTGATGGCCTGCAGTCTGCAGTCAACACACCAACACAAGCAAGAAAGAGAAGACAGGATGGAACTGGAAAGGCGAGGGAGAAGAAGTAGAAAAGGCATTTACACATTTTTACATTCATGATTCTGCTTTTGTGAGCCTCGGTGTGAGGACAAGCATTGTCGTGTAGTCTAATTTGGGAAAAAGGAAATAAATAGTTTAATTGTTAATTAAAAGGAGTGCTGGAGCTTCACTTAGTTATTTAAACTATATTATTGATTATTGCCTGTGGTGGCATTTTAGGGCACAGAAACTAGCGTAGGGCTTAGTGGAAGTGCACAGGAGGAAAAATATTCAGT
>JAQFXM010000831.1:0-40549 GCA_034693345.1 Entomobrya multifasciata | reverse complement strand
AAGTCAACGCATTGTCTTTACAGACACAAAAATACCGCACTTGCTACTCTATGGTAGACAATCTCAAGTTTCTCTTCAATGTTATTTGTTGTATATCTTTCTATTTTCTCAGAAGAGCTTCGGGCACGCAAATACACTCCCATCGCATCGATAATTCTGGGATGTTAAGAATAAATTATTATTATTAATCCCACGACTGATTGGAGACTCATGACATTACTTGTTGATTACTCGCCATATATTTAATTTCAGTGTGTCGTGTCGTGTCATTTCATTTCTTTTATTATATTTTCCCTTGCATTTAGTTATCTTAATTCAGAGAAATTTTTAGAAATTAAACAAATTTCTCATTTTATCAATATGACCTCTGATCGTAGCATGAAAAAGTATTTTCTTGTGAATTTTTCCTCCCCAGAAAAAAACTTACTCCAATCCTCCATAATTATCTAACACTTTGTTAGAACCAAGCGTAGGCAAGTAGCGCAAGTTTTTTTTCTTAGCACCAGGAACTGCCACGGGATTTGTGGACTATGATCTCTGAGTTTTTATGGATTCACGCGATATTTATATTCAGTGAAAAATTGAGAATTTATGTCTCACTATTCATCTTAATTCCTCGTAGACCGGTCCTGAATACTTTCAACCCTAGATTTTTTTAATGGACTAGCGGAAGCTATAAAGATAAGCTATGTTTGGCCTTTGAGCTCTCTTGCTCAAGTTCAAAGTACATGACATTTCGTGTCGATGGACAGACATCACCAAATATTCCAATCATATATATCATGTAAGCCATCATCGTAGTAGAATTTGACTTCTTTATACCAAGTCCAAAACATTAAGCATCAATCCGTGAAGGACCCAACATCAATAGATTTTTTTTATTACCGAGATACCAAACCCTATATGCACATTGCATGACCAATATTCAATGTAATCGTAAAACAAAGGAAAAACAAGTAATTCACCCAATAAAGGGAATGGATTTTGATCTCACGACATAATTTTGATTTAGAATTCAATATCCTATATCGCATCGTTTGTACGTGCACAGTCTATTGAGAAAATCAACGAATTGCCTTGTCTTACCAGAAAAAAAAGAATCTCATAAGTTACCTTTGACCTTTAAAACAACAGTAACGACTAAGAAAACCAAATAACCATGCAAGTCTTGTTTTGGTTTGGTGAATTGGACATTATGATTATTGTTATTACATTACTTACAAGGGATAGTAGCCCAAAAGTATTAGTTTAGCAAGGAGTTAGAAGACATCTCATAAAGAACAAAAAAGAAAATGATCAGTTGATCACGCGGAAAAATTGCAGGCATCGACATGTAAAAGATGATAACAAAGCCCTTGATGATAACGCTGTAAAGAAGGAATACAATGATTGCATTTCCTGCATTTATGCTATGCATCTAATAATTGTTTTCTGTAATTGGCAAATTGTTATAAGAGTGATTTAACGTAAATTGGGTGGTGATAAAATCCTGATATGAAGTTAAAAATAGATTTAAGCACAATGCTTGGACAAGTGTTTTGTTTTGCTATGATGCTTAACTGTCTTGTTATCTAATCGACAGGGTTAGTCATCCTCATCCTGAGTCATTTGATTAGTGCAAATTATATTGATTGTCCTAAATTTTGTCGTACACAATTAAATCATTTGTTTTTGTGCATGATAATTTTCAGCGCATAGAATCGATGTCCAATCCAATCATTGAATGTTTTTTGTTGAATTATCATATTTTTAGCATTTAAATTAGAACGGATGGTAGACTAAAGGGCGATATTTAAAAAAGACGAAATTTGTACCTGCACTCCTTAATAATGAAATGAAGAGGATGGCTTAGAACCAAAACTTTGTTCCTTTAGCTCATCTCTTGTAATAATGGAAAATATTATCATCCTTAATACAAGCGCATAACTTGTTTAAGGTGAAGCAAAAAAAGTTGCTTTATAAGCGCAGTGCAAGCCAGTACTTTTTTACATTTAAAACGTATATATTTAATGGTAAGTGCAAATAATAATGATATCATTATCATCATATGTGTACAGAGAAGGTTTTGTCCCATCATGTTAATAACCACGTTACTTCTTGATCATAGTAACTTTGGTTTATGGTGATATATTTAAGATGCTGTGCTTTTTTCCATCACAATTTTTTTTCGCATTCATTGTATTACATACGCCGACGATAATAATAATGATACTTGAGCAAATCTTGTGCACTTTAACGTTACAGCTTAGCTGGTACTTTTGTGGTGGTGGTGATGCTGGTGCATATAATATTTAAAATGCGCATATATATGAAAAAGCTAACTATTTTTTCTACTTTGTCAAGTTACATACATGAACATGAACAGCTTTACAAGAGATTAGAGACAAGAGAGACAGCATTCATTTTCCTGCTGATGGTGTAGGTATGATAAATTTAATATTATTATTCAAATGCTACCAACCGTTTCATAGATATGTATGTACGATTTAACTTCTACACACTCTCAACTCAAACTCAACAGAAGGTTTTTAGCTCCACCTTTCCCTATATAGTTAGTAATTATTCCACAGTAATCCACGGAATGAACGGACACGGAGTGATGAGTAGGCATCTCACTTGAAAAAAATCATATTGTGTGTTGTGTGATGTGATGATGATCAACATTCTCCTTCTCGCTAACAAAACAAGTAACAAACACACCACCACCACCAACAACAAAAAAAACTGTACACACACGTTACTTACGATGCGATGATCGTTGGTTTGATATTTTGTTATGTATTTCATAGCACTCACATTGTTGGTACGTTTAGTTGTGTCGTGGTGTGAAGGGTGAATAGTTCTTGTTTTGTGGAGTACAAAACTATCACACACCAAAGCAAAGTCAGTAAAATAGCATTAACGACAACGTCTTGAAAATATCCGTTTCTGTTTATTGGCTCTGGCTCTTCATCTAGCATATCTTCTTAAGCACACTGCACAGCAGACACAACAACCAACAAACATTTTTTCTTACTTGCAAAGTCAATGTAAACTCTAGAAAAGAGAAGTAATAATGTAAAGTAGTACCAAGTACACACACATCAGTCTATATAGTAGATATACACAAAGTGGTTGTCTTTCATTTGACCATTCCATGAAAAAAGGGGAAAAAATGTACGTTAAGTACATTTTTATATTTTAAACAAAAGCTTTAATCATAATTACTATCTGCCCACACACAAACACACACATCATCAAACAAGAAGGACCAAATAGTAGGAACAAGTGTCTTTTTTAAAGAAGGCTTGAATAAAATATGACATTTGTTGTTGTGGACAAAATGATAACCCAGTATCTTAACATTTGTAAAGATTCAACCCACAAATCAATTGATATATATAGATAATCTCTTGTAATACAGGTAATACAAATGCCAATAGTGCTTGAAGTGATAATGAATTGAAATCGGCTTATTTTGCTTACCATACCACATACATTGGCGCTTTCATACTTATTTAACTTCCAAAAAATTTCCGTGACATGGACATGATGACATGAAATGAAAACATTTTTAGTTCAGTACTCATCTTATGAGGAAGAGTTAATCAACATGCTAATACATATCCAATAGTGCCAAAGTGACCGCATGTGAAGAAAACTGTGTCATTTTAAAATTTGTTTTTGGAGGAACATTTTGTTTGTGAGAGTTTCGGATTTTTACTGGAAACAAAAACCTGACATGGGACCTGCGATTCAAAAAGATGTAATTCAAGTTAAAGTTTTTGGTTTGGTGGAGGAGAGCAGTTTGGTCTTTCCTGGTATTATGGAGAATGTTTTATTGAAAAACATAATTTTGTGATAATTGTGGTGATAGTGGTTTCATTTTATGTTCTGGATCACTCTGTTCATTTGACATTACTCGCAGTCGCAACTCGTAAGCTATCCACCAAGTTACCATAATCAATGATATAACAACTTAATTAACTTAACTCAGAATGTTAAAATGCAATATATTAAGGTAACGGTTGAATATTGTCACTGCCATTCACATAAATACCAAATGATCAAATATTTATGTAGTTAGGTAGAATTGTGGAACTTCAAACCGGTTGGTTGAATAAGTGACTTAAGAATTTTCCATTAAAAACATCTAAGGATATTGACATTGACAGTTTCCCTGACTGGATAAACGTTAAAAGTGCCTTCAAATAGTAAACCGTTTAAAATTGATTAACAAGGTAGCGGTGGACGTTGGGAAATACTGGTGATAACAGGATAAACAAAAAGATAAACATTAACATCAAAAGAAAATGGAGAAGACGGGGTTGCTTCCCCTGACGGAGGAAGAGCGTGCATTGTTACTCGCTGGAAAAGTTATCGACACAGACTATTCAGTTGAATCTCAGCCATTTGCCAGGTATTGTTAAAATCTTTGTACTAAATCTGTATAAATTTGTTACTGAAATTATGTGGATTTCGAGTTAACATTCCGATGTTCCGTGTGACACTTCTCATACATACTTAAATATATATGATTTATATCGTTATTAGTTAGAGTTTTATAGTAGTTTTCATGTTTATAAACATAACCATAAATGGTATTTTCCCAGCTATGGGAAGACATTATTTGGGGGGAAAGGGTTTTTTATGGGTTTGTAAGACATGCATGTTCTGTTAACGTTTATTGTTCCATTTCCGCTGCGGCTGTCAGTGCCAGCGCCAGCCTGACCAGCGACCGACTCAGCCAAAGTAGAAAATCTCCGTTTTAGTACATAAATTCAATAGAAAGAAAGCCTATTCATAATTCATTCAGTATCCATTCATGAGCTCGTTAAAAGTTACAGCTGCTGCTGGTACATGCATGTCTTATGTCACGTTAGCAAGGTTTGACATGGGTCGGGTGAAAGCACCTAGTACTACACATTTCACATGAGGATAAACAGAAAGAAAAGTGCTTTCCTTTCCACTACGCTGGAATCAGATAGAATTTGGACCACTTCCACATCAATGACGATCATTAATTTTTATTACATATTGTATTGGTGCTCATTTCACTGAATTTGTTGCAGAAAACACCAGATTCTCTGAAAATTAGTCCTTCTTTCTGGTCATTATCATCATCTTATCATGATAGGAATTAGTTTTACGCTTTACGCTGCGCTGCTGAAAAATAAAGACCAGCAAAATCGTTAGAATTACATGTTCCTTCATTTCCGTTATTTTGTTTTGATGGGCAAGTAAATGAACAAATTATTATAATTGGCCAGTTGCGCAATGTCAGCATCAGTGTAGTATTACGCAACAATACAAATTTTAGAGCATTTAAAACTCAGTATGAACACTACACATTCCCGCAATGCATGTTTTAAAATTCTAGTGCATCTAATTATTTTGCAATTAGTGTTTATAGTTATCTTTTTATGTATGTCGTCGTAAATATCTTATGCAGCGTGCATTCCTCTTTGTGCATGCGCATGTGTAGGCTGTGTAGGTACTTAAAAATTTGCCTTGCTTATTTTAATTTAGAAAATTTGCATTTATGAATACTCATTTTTAAAACACTACCCATAATTGGCCGCGTTGTAAAAAATGCGTGTGGCAAAAATTGTGAGAAATGAAAGGAAGTCCTTCAAGATTACTCATGTGAGTTAAAGAGGAAGTTTGCAGTAAAACAGGAAAATGAGTAGAGATATTTCTTTTCTTCTTTTAATTCACCAAGTAGACCTGACATGCATTTGATTTACTTGGCTCTCGTCGTACTTAAGTAAATTCATGCTAAAGTAAACATGATGAACATCTGTTCAATTTGCAGAGACTGCAGTTTTTTCATGATTCATTGCATTTTGCATTTCAAGTTGTCAAACATTCCATTTCTCTATATTCATATTCATAATCATACATTCATTCATTCAGTTTAACTGGTCTCAAGTCTCACACACTAAAATAAAAATGTACAAGTTTTCTGGTGAGAAGAAAGTGAAAAGGGTAAGCATACAAGAATGGGTGTTAACTTTACTACCTACCTTACCTTTGTAGTATGAATGTAGTATCAAATCATGATTGTGTTTATATTATTATTGTTCCCTTTGAACAACTGATATAATGACAAGAGAGAGAAATATATTATCAAGAACAAACTAGTAACCCCGCTTGCAAGATTTTAATGATTACTTTACCACATTTTCATTTCTTAAACACATCCATTTTTTATGATCAGCCTACGTACATACTTTGCATTGTATTCAGTTTTTGCAATTTTTATGCGAAAGCGTAATTGTGAGCTTGATTGTGTGTAATATTATGCAGTTGTAAAAAAATAGGAATGACCTGTCTTGTTTTGTCGTCTGATGATGATACCCAGACAATCAAAAAGGTTGTATTTTTTTGCAAACATACACGCATTACATTGACTAGTCTAAATATTTGTTGCAGTTTGAAAATTAAGGAGAAGAAAGGTTTGCATTGCATACTGAGGTTGTGAACCGAATTAATTACGAAGAAATTTTATGAGGATACCTTTTTGCGTGCAATTAAAAACTCTCATGATGGAAAATTTATAGCTAACCTTTTGTTGTTGATTTCTTATACACGCCTAATTCTTTACGAACTCTTGTGGAAAGTGTGAAAAAAGCCTGTTTTATCTATTGTGAAAATCTTTATGTGTACAATCAATATTGTGTTTGAAAAGATGTATTTATCTTACTAAAAATATGTTTTTATCATTCATTCATTCATCCATAAATACACGCGTGTACTTAATGGAGTACTAATTTTCCGGGTTTGAATTGAATGAAGAAAAATTGACATTATCACTATTATCTATTTGTAGAGAATTAGACATAAAATTCTTACTTTTTCTTTAACGCTTAACCCCACACGCAAATGTTTCAAGGCCAAGGCCAGTTTCAAATGATGTGTCACATGTATAAATACAGGTACATGTGCCGCTGGGCTGTTGTTAACTGCCTTTATATCTATCAGTTTTTAAAAATGTTTTCATGTTTCATGTCACTAATTTTGCTGACGATGATTACTGATTGCATTTTTGTGAATGGAATTTTGTATCTTCGCATCAATCAAAAAATGTTCGTTTCTTGATAAATAGAAAATAAGGCAGAAACCAGCAGCAAGTTAAGTCATTCTTGGCTCGCTGGTAAAGTATGAAATGAATATTATAATGGCGTGGCGTAGGTGTCTTATCGTATCTTCATTTTTTGCATCGTTAATTCTTCGCCGCAATTCTATATTTCATCTCTCTGCATTCCTCCCTGAGCCGCAACCACATGTACTCACATCCATTTCATCCATAGATACAACTTGGTGTGGTCGATCGGCTCGGCATTGAAAACGAAGCAAACAAATTGAGGCGGAGGCTGCAGCAGCAGCATTTATTGGCTTTTATTAGAAAGTAAAAAATAGCATATCTCCATTGATCAAAAGCATTCCATTAATCTCCCAGTTAAGATCTCACCATAAGAGTATCGTTTTAATTTAATCCTACTTATTGTTAGAGTCGATAAAATGTAATCTCAACCTCTATGTACGTAAGCAAAAAGGGAAACAGATGCTTGACCAAAAGTTTAACCACGTGATAGGATTCTAAGCACATGCCTATCGCTTATCAGCACCCGACATGATATTTTTACTCATTTATAATAAATTAAATATTCATTCCGTTTTAAATTTCATTATATATACAATATACACATATCTATGTAGATTGTAGTGTAGTTCTCGCAGATATATGGGTATAACGTCAGTAGAGATCATCTTTCATTTCATTACACACATTGTACAAAACTGAAAGATCTACTATAAGATTGTACCGGTCAATTTTTCAAGTTTATGGATTAATTTTGTTTGATTTTTAGCTTAGTATAGTACAGAATTCATGGATTTTATCTCTTTGTTTAAATTACTGGAAATTTGTTGTACTTGTGACTGTTGCAGTAACAGTAGCATGATGTTCCTTGTGAGAATAGAGGGCTGAGTTGCCGAGTATTTGTGTTTGAAGTACAAACGAATGTCAACAGAGAATGAATGAACAAGGAGCTTTTTGTCTGTTTGATTGTCACATAATCTTACCTAAATGGGTTGGGTCGGTTTCGACTGTACTAAAAAAGAAAAAAACGAACATATTTTCATCCACGCTGAATAGAGAACAATACTGTTCAACTGTTCGTGTATCTAAAGCAAAAGCGATATTTTTTTGTAAGGAATGCCTTGCATATTTTTGTGGATGACATTGAACATGTTATGTCGCATGCACACATACAAGATAATAAATGGGTTTAATGATTGCTCTCCGTGTTTTGGTTTTTCACAAACTCACAAATCGCAGAGATAATGCATGTGGGAGTTTAAAATGAAAACCAGATTTTCTTTGCCAGTCCACAGTCCACCCTTTAATGTACTTTTCAACACAGACAGTCTGACTACAGCGCAACGTTGCGAAAAAGAACAAGTTGTAAACTTGTATCAAATTCATGAACTTTAGGGTCTTCCTTCGTTCATAAAAATCTGTATGACTGTTTTTGTGTACTATATGTAGCTTACGTACTTGTGTACCTATAAGAAATACATGATGTTAAAGATATAAACAAGCGTTGAATCCTGAATCCCATTTACATGGTATATTCTTAAGTATAAAAAAGTAGTAATCTTAACGAAGTTAAAGAATGTGCGAATTCAAGAAAAAAAGATATTTTCAGGGGTCATATGTCACGGCTTAATGTTAACCGTGTAGTTTGCCTCTGTTTGTCAGTAAACGCTTTTATGTTCTGTGTATAACATTTTTTGCTCAAGTTCCGCTTAAATTCATGAAAAAAAGTCCTTTTAGGACCTTACGCGTGTTTTGCCAAACACATTAGCAGGCCTATTAAAATTACATTGGTAGATCTTTCGTTCGATGTAAAAAAACATGTAAGGAAATAGGAGTAACGAACTGGCATGTGACGCAATAGAAAGGAAAGGGTGTTCATTTGCACGGTGCATTTTTGGTTTGCTGATCGATTGTAACGGAACGGAAGGTCATCATCATAACTTTAACATTTACATATGCGTACAGGCTTCTTCTACCATTCTAAATTGAAGATTCAATGTTGAATGGGATATATGGAAAGAAAGAAATATTCCTTTACCATATTTTTATTTAAACCATACCATAAGATGATGACTGACGATGATTTGATTTATAAAGTAACTTTGTTAGAAAATTGCATTTCATTGCAACTAGTTAAGTTGAGGGAGGATACTTTACGAAAGACTTTATCTTGAACCATTTTTTGATAAAAATCTTGGATCTAATCAAGTTGCGTAATATGCCCACATGAAATGAACTACTCTTCTACAACTTTACTTTTCACTCTCCCTCATCTCAGTTTGGAGAGCTGTAAATAAAATAGGATACTTGCTTGATGTATGCACATATTCCTGAAAAGAGTGAATCAACTTGTCTGGCTCTGGCTGGCCTTTCATGCCCAATATTAAACTTTTTTATTTTATGCAAATCGTACAGTCATGTATGATTCATTGTACATACATAGTAAACCCTTAACTTGCCGTTTAAGGCCATATCAACTATGTCGCATACCCGCTTAGGTATAATAAAGACCAAAAAGTAGTTCGACAGTTTTATTACTTTAAATATTTCACTTGTCACCCCAAATATGTACAATGAGTATATCAACAGCTTGCTTAAAGATGGTAATATCAAGAATAATAATTGATACAAAGAAACATAAATAAAGAAGTATTTTTTTGGTAATTGCATCTAACAAAGATAAGACAATAAGCACAAATACAATATATCCACCAAAAAGAAGAATAGGCTTTCATGAACCTTAACTTGGCAGGTAGTTGATTTGCACTGATTTTGATCTTTGTTGATTTATTTATTCAAGGAAATTGATTTATTGCACACAGAATAGTTTAGTTTATTTGGTATATGTCAAGGTCACACTGTTCTAATGGTGAACACGCTTTCCACATATTATATATTTAAATAAAAGACTAATGTTTGAAATATTATTCACAGAGGGAAATTTGCTGCCGTTAGACGAGTCTTCAGAAAAAACGATGAGACTGTTTTTGCTGCCAAGTACATTAGAAAACGCAGAAGAACTTCACCGGAAGAGGTGCGTTTCAAAATATTACAGTTGACACTTCAAATGATTGTCTACAAACTTATTTAATCTAATAAAATTCTGTTTCATTTCAGGTGTGGCATGAAGTTTCTGTTCTACACAAATCCCGAGATTGTCCGTACATAGTTTGTTTATACAAAGTTTTTGAAACTCCGTTAGATACCATACTTCTTCTAGAAATGTAAGTTTCACTGTTTCATCTTGAAACTTTTAGTTGAGAGAATGAATGATTTCTTGTATTTTATAATGACCAATTTTTGAAAATTTGTTTTAGGGCGAAGGGTGGGGATTTGCAAACAGTTTTAGATACAGAAGAATTTCTCCAAGAACATGTATGTACAGATATTCTTAGGGACACTTTACAAGGACTGAAATTTTTACATACACATTCCATCGCGCATCTCGATATAAAGGTAAAATAGGATTTTTACTGAACATAAAACGAAATCAAAATTCTTCATGTTCATGCGACAAAAATGTTGTAATAATCATTATCGCAGCAGCTAAACATTGCATTCCTGTGTTTTATGCTTGTGAAATTTTTTGGCTGTTTGTAAGCCATTGTATCTATTATGTTTTGTGTTATATGTTTTCGTTTTTTTAATATGTAGCCTCAGAATTTGGTGGTCACCGGCCCATTACCTGGGGGTCGCGTGAAGCTGTGTGATTTTGGTTTGAGTCGTCACCTCTCACATGCAACGGAGGTTAATTTTAGTCCTTACTATGTATTT
Source organism: Entomobrya multifasciata (assembly GCA_034693345.1). NCBI lineage: Eukaryota > Metazoa > Arthropoda > Collembola > Entomobryomorpha > Entomobryidae > Entomobrya > Entomobrya multifasciata. Next base: position 29,691 of record JAQFXM010000831.1, on the reverse strand, counting down.
TTATCTTTTAAATTTTATTTTGATTTGTTTTTAACTATTATGTTGTCTGGTGTTGTGGATTAAATCTTATTTTAGGTTCGAGAATTGTTAGGGACTCCAGAATATGTTTCACCTGAAGTATTGAATTATGAACCATTAACATTAGCGACGGATTGTTGGGCTGTTGGTGTATTAACTTACGTTCTGTTATCTGGGGTTTCACCTTTTGGGGGAGATTCCAAACAAGAAACTTTCTTAAATATTTCTCAAAGAGCCCTTAGCTTTCCACCTAATTATTTCCAAAATGTATCCTCATTTGCGTTGGACTTTATTGAAAAACTTTTGGTTATTAAACCCAGGTAAATTGTTGACTCAAACGATATATACGCGCTTTTGTTAAATCACTGCACATCCAAGATCACCGCACACGCTCGAATAATTCACAACAGTACTTTAGAATTCGTGGAAATCGTTTTTAATTTTCCAATACATTTATTTTTATAGTGAAAGGCTTTCTGCAGACGAATGTCTTCGACATATATGGCTGGAAGGAGGTGGAAATACACAATCTGCCCCGTCTAGTCCTCAAGAACCAAATAACAATGAGAAACAAAGAAACGGAAGCGGATCCCCTACAAATGAAGGTTTTGCTATACAAATGTTAAATATCTCTAGTTCTAATTGCAAATTATTACCATTGAAGTTTAAAAGATGATGTGTGTATATTATCCGTAGAATCCCCTAAATCTAATGGAAACGTCAAAGAGGCTGAACGACACCAAGTTTCTAGTAATGGTGACCAGAGAGGACCTAACGATGATATTGATTCAGGAATAGGGTCTGAAGATGACCACAGGCGTAACCTTAGCTGGGCACGACTGGATGAAGTATTAGAAAGTGAAAGAAAAATTTCCACCAATCCTGACTGGCTAACTTTGGAAGTGGAGGAAGATCCCAGTAGAAATATTTGGCCTAACCGGAAAAAGAAGTGTAGCTGGGAAGCAGAGTGTAATGGGTCCGTTCTTCGAGCCTTGGACCAGCTAGAAAGAACGCGAGGTGGAGTGACAAGCCAAGCCAACCTTCTCAGGGCTTATGGAAGGCGAAGTCAAGTAATAAAAATGCATTTTTTTAAACCGATACATGATTCAGTTTACAAAATGCAGTGAACTGATACTTATTTTATATTTGTCATAGGTTATTTCTAAGGAGGAAGTAGGTGAAGGACAGGTTGTGATTCGTGAATTTCGTCAACTTCCCTGTGCACCAGCTCTATTGACCAAGCACTCAGAACTCACATGTGACTCTATTTCAACTAGAATAAACAAATTATTTAACTAACCAATAATTTATTTGTTGTTACTGATCATCGTGATTCTCGTGTATGAAAGCGATGTAATAAATCCGTTTATATAAACCACTTGTTATATTATATGAAATGAATTTACAAATGGGCAGAATTTTATTGATTGAATGCATGTCACTGAATTGATTATTCATGTTCATGATTTACAGGCGGATTTATACGAGTTTGCAAATGGAAATATTGTGATAGTAGTTCATATAGGTAAAATCCTAGGTAGGAACATTGGACAATCTCACCGCAAATGAAACTGATCTTAAATATAATTAAGTTTTGTGGACGAAATGTCATGTATTTTTTAAACAGGGTCTTGTGGAGTATCATGATTTTGTGTTTTACGCATACATCGGAATTTCTCTGGATAGAAAGATTCGATGGCATAATTTTGCATTTAGGGCAAGCAGTGAGTGTGTGCAAGTGCAAGTACATAAGTACAATATACATGCATAATACACGTTACGAGATCATGAATGAAAAAGTAGCAACTCTTTTCAATAACGTTCTCTTTTCGCCCCTTTTCCTACGACCGTAGCAGCTTAGCATTGTATGGATTACTTGCCTGGACTGCGATATAACGATTGTGGAGAATCGATTAAGAATTGCATTTTAATGAAGACATCAAATTCAAGATTCATGTTGTATGCAGTAAAAATTAAATGTTTTAATTGATGTTAGAAAAATAAAATTTTCCAGCAATTAAGAGGATTAGTTTATGCCAATCAATGAAAGAAATAGCAATGGCCGGATGTTTCTCAATAAGCTGTAGTTTATAGGTATACCCTTGGAACTTTCACTCGTGCATGTGCCTTAAACTAATGAGTAAGGAAAATATATCGCTGCGGTGATGCGTAGCATCAACCTTTAAAGTTGGCGAATTTTTGGAAGGGTAAAGGTCGTCCCTGAGTTTGCGGTTTAACGGCTGCAGACATGGGTGAAGCGATCTGCCCTATAATGCAAGTGAAAGAAGCAAGCTAGCAAATATAACGTGTGTGCTAAGATGTAGTAGGTATTTTATTGGTTCACTTGTAATTTTGTCAGAAATGTGCTATTTAATCGGAACAAGATATTTTTGTCCCTGTACTATTTGACTTTAATCACGGCGTCTGTAGAACACCTGCTCCGACCCCGAAACCCACGCCATGTGCCCCAAAATTTCTCCTATGACAGCCTTTGCAAAATACTTCCCCTTTGAACTCTGCGACACTCCAGGAATCCAACGTTTTCCCGCATAAACAACACTTATAACATTCGGAGTGATACACTCCTCTGGAGCTCAAGTATAACTCGGCTACAAAAACTGGTTTACCTGTAATGCATCAATCAAACAAAATGATTTTATTTTATTTTTGCCAGAGATTTTTTTCAAAGTTCATAATACGACAATATGACTTACCACATCTTCTACATTTTCTTCCTATTGATGTTGGTATATTTGTTGTAGCTGGAAGGAAAGCGGGATCCCATTCCCTATACGGTCTGGGGTTTTTAGGAAATCTTGGGGCGTTTGGGGGCAGGCAACATGGGAATGAAAATTCGTCTTCTGAATCAGCGCACTCCTCCTCGTTAAAGAAAGGCACATCATTTCGAATTACTTCAACATCAGAACCCTTGTTGCCCTTCTTCTTCCCTTTCTGAACCAACTCCTTTGAAGCCTGACGTTTTGGAGACTGAGGCTTTTGGGGAGATCTACTTCCTGATCCCGAACTCTTGCTGTTACTTGCGCTCTTGCTTGTACTTTTACTATTACTACCACTACCACTTTTACTTCCACTTTTACTTCCACTTCCACTTGTACTTTTACTCGAAAGTTTTGGAGAGTTAGATTGCGTTGAAGACCCATCCGATAAAACTAGCGGAGATGTTGCTGATTGAGGTGATCTGCTCTTGGGAGATTTTTCCGGGGACTTCTGTGTTTTTACTGGAGCAGCTTTAGGCTTGATTTGAAGAGGAATGCTTGGGCTCACGTTAGGCATAGCTTTTGCTTTTGATAAACGCTCATCGTTGGATACAGATTTTAAAGGAGGTGGGGGTGGTGGAGGAGGAGGAGGCGCGGTCTTCGATTTTGCGCTGCCCATGATTTGACTCATTATCAAATGAGTTTTGTTAGTGTCAAGTAGTGTTGTTCTTTAGTTTCTGCATAGGGATTTAATATCACTAACTAATATTCTTATTTAGCATTTTCGCCAATTGGTATTATTCAAACTATTTTAGTAAAACCTTATCAGTGTTCTAATGTCAAGTTAAATTTTAACAAATTCGTATTAAATCGTTCATGCATCTCCATGTCATTTCCTTCACTAGCTTTCCCGAGATTGAGAAGAATCATTGTCTAAAAACTGCGCGATTCCTTTCAGAAACATACATTATACATAAAATGTGTTTACGTAAAGTATATTTTTAGTTTTAACTTTAACTTTTTAATTTGCTTTCACTGGTAGCAGGCCGGTCATTGCGGTAATAAATATTTAATTATTTTTGATGTAACTGGTTAGTACAGACAGATATGAGATAGACACTACCTTCGATTCTAACAATAAGTTCATAGCGGTATTTTATCATTTGAAACCTATTGAAGATTACATAAAACTGTGTTAAAAGTATATATCCACTCATTGTTTGAATGTAACAAGAAAGACCATATAAAGGAATTAATCAAATATTTGTTCACTCCAAAATCGTTTAATCACCATTTTAAAATTCAAGAAAACTACATAGTCCTTCATCGTGTGAATGTAAAATTGCAGAAGAAATTAAACCAAATTAAAATGTCGCGTTCAACCCCAAAGGCCCAAAAACGTCTTAAACAATATTCAAAAATCCAACAAAAACTCAAATTTACGCCCCTTCTTTAAATGATTGTAAAATTGTTGACCAAAAGAATTACCGTTTGAAAATTGAGTATTTTTAATCGAATGCCCGGCTCACACCAAAAACGTTTTAACCATATTAAAAAATCCGAGAAAACCCTAAAAGTCCGATAAGCGTTCTTTCTTTACCTATGTATGTACCTGTCCATTCGGGAAAATGGTTCTTGGTATCTAATTCAGCATCAAAAACTTTTCAATCAATTTTGCGTGCAGGGACTTAGCGACTTAACTTATGCTTCAATTTGCTTTCGCTAGTCGCATGCAGGTCATTATGAAGAGACAATAAATGTTTAATTGTTTTTGGTGAAATTGGTTTTTAAAAATATTTTACAATACAGTTGTGCTACTGTAAAATGTATACATCTTAATTAAGTGAAGAGCGATTTTAATAGTTTTTAATTCGATTTTTTAATAGTTCATCTCATAAAAATGTACGATATAACAATTAATCAGCATTTCTTTCGCCTAAGCACTAATACAATGACCGAAAATATTAATGATTGAACGTATGTTATCTATTTGATTTGACCAATTAGAAGCACTCCGCTCCCTTTTACGATGCATACACGGATCATTTTATTAAATTCAATATTGGAATAGATTTAAATTTTAAGTTGAAATACTTGATAAGGATGCGCATACATTATATTGGCTATGATTACTGTAACGTAAGCGTAACAATATAGCGAGGATTATAATGTGACTTTGTGGTACAGTAGAAAAACAGTTTTTTTTGTAAATAATAAAGAAATACAAAACATATCAGCATCCGCGTAACCAATGTTTGATTTTAGAATGAAAATATTGAAGATTGAATTCACCTGAATTTGCCTAATTTAATTTAATAGTATTCATGTCGATGATGGAGAGTTCATCCCCTGACCCAAAGACATTGATCGTGACACAGTAGGAATACCATACTTGAACAAAGTAAGCAAAATAAGTGAACGGCAATCATAAACAAAGACGCTTGTTTGAGCAATTTTAAATGAGATGGTCAAACAGCAGGTTGAAGTAATTGGTCACACGTTTGAAAATTTCATATAAGTTGACGCAAAGTGTTCTTAATTAAAATAAATTTGTATTACATAGATTGCTGTCAGTTCAATGATACTAATAGAATTAAAAGAAATACAGAGAGACTGGACGCTGCCTTGATTCATAGATGTTTGTTCTTTTCATTTTTTCATGAAACTTTTGAAACTGACTTATTTATTGATTATGTACTCAGCCTACACACTATATATCCGGATAAATATAATGAACGAATATTATGTATATGTCGTGTCTTTCATGATATATTTATTACCATATGCTAACAAAGCTCGTTATATATTTTTTACGGATTTCCGAGTAAAAGTATTTGTCAACATTTATCACAAGTTCAGAGATAAATCTCCCTTTAGATACGCTTACAGAAATAAAATCAATACGGATTAAACTCCACCTATATTGTTTCGCACATATACATACATCCATTAGGATATATTCAAACATAAATTTACACAAGATATCAAAGCCAAAAGCATTCCATGATAAAAAGATAAAAGACATCGCGAGCGATTGTGACATGTATGTATTAACATATTATGCAGTTATTCCAAAACATTCCCAAAAATATGACACTCAGGTATGTTTGTTTATCTATGCATCTGAAGGACATTGTCGTATGTAGCCAAATCGTTGATACTGCATAAATAAATCATCTGGAGACATTGGAATGGGCAGGGTAAGATCAGTTTTTTTCATTGACAAGTTCAATGTCTCTTGTTGAATGAAATGAATTATTTTCACATTCGTACCCTAATTGTGGTCAAGTGTTAGATTAGCCATTAAGGCAATTAATGAAATGAATGAAAGTGATCACTTATATGAACGCAAATCAGTGCATATTTGCGGTAGCTACGTAATGTCTACGGATATTTTGATTGAAGTGGGCGCAGGAAGAGATACATTTGGCACAATAAATTACATTATCAAATGCACCATTTAAACCTTTTATTTTGCATTTGTGAATATTTCCTCCTTTTTATCAACAGACAATTGAACAGCTTAAGTGTCCATCGTCGCATCAAAAAAGTAACACTTCAGGATATATTCTTCTTGCTAACACATCACTTTTGTCGTTGCTTGTTCTGTTTTGATGACAAGACAGCTCTTTCGCTTAAATCTTTACGCGAGGCAAATAGAATGCCATTCTGTTTCGATAGGATATGATATAAAGTTTATAAGATATATAATGAAAGGAAAAGTGATTGATGAGATTTTTAGAGCAAAGCAGACAGAAAACTGACACTGACTCGCTGACTACCAACTACTGGCCAGATGCATGCATTCATCCATCCGTATGAAGACAAAAAGAAACATTCATCTCACATGTCCATCTTGGATATCTACGTGTTCTCTCGCTGTTAATATGATTATTACTACTTTGAAATCAAGAGCGACAAGGCGAAGGTTGACATGAAGAATGTCAGTTGTAATTCATTGAATATAAAGGAAATTATTGAGCCTGTTGATTATTTTATCGTTGTCTTTTGATGTTCATCATCCCCTTTTTTGCTAATCCCATCATCATTCTCAATGGTCCTCTTTGCCTTGATACATACATAAAAAGTAAAATGTGGTATCAACACTTTTTTTCTCCATTTGACAAATGATTGTAGGAAGTAGGCGTTTAAATGGTAAATGAAAATTATCTAAACGATATATTACGGAGCACATGTGTCTAGCAAAAAATATCTGGTCAAAAAATGAAAAACAAGCAGATAAGTTTCATGTATGTAATTTACGCACAAAAATTTTGATGGATAAAGTGGCATTGCAAAAATGCCAAAATTGTTTTATCACCTGTAAATCAATGGATGTTATCCATTTTTGATCAAATGCCTTCTGAGATTTTTTTCATATTTCTAGACTTTGTACACGCACGCCAAGATTCATTGGCTATATATATATGTGTTTATATATATATTTCAAAATATTTTATGGCAAAGCAGTCAATAGTTATTGATATAAATAATATAACTTCATTTTTTTCTTGGATCTGATAAGGTTGATAACATGATAACTAGCGTGCAATATGTATCATGCTCATTCATATCCTTTTAAAAATCTTTGCTGTGCTCATCTATCTGTCAGACAAGTTTACAGCAATATTTTTGCAGGGTCCTAGCATACGTAACAAAAATTCAAAGTCGTGCATATAAGAAAAGTAAATGTTATGTTTTAGTTGTTATTAACTTCAAAACACTGCCCCACAATGTCATCCAGAAAATACAGAATTTTGAACATATATGAGCTAGCTGAAACTTTTGGGGGCTATATGCTATATTACTTTATCACTTATCAGATTTGGGCAAATGAAATACATACTTATTGCTGCTATAATAGTGAATTTCTGTAATTAAAATGGCATTGTTTTTATGTACAAAAAATTGTTATGAGTTAAGGCGCCAGAGACAATGATCACACCTCTCTGATAATCTATCCCATCTAAACTTCATCAAAATCCAGACATCACATCAAAGATGGCAATATTTAGTAATGCAAGGCGTTGCATTAATAATTCTAAATTGTAATGATACTTTTTGTCGACATTTTACTCTGCATCTCCCTTGATTACCTTTATACCATGAGAGGTGAGTGGCAATTAAAGTATGCAAGTTTCTCGTTAGAGTACCATGAGAAATATTAATACTGCTATCAACTCAAGCCACATTAATGTCCACATTTACCTCAAAAAAAAGTTTAATCACGATAAAATGCAATGACATTTTAAAAATTTATTAAGTATGTTGGATTTCGTGCAGGAGCTTTAATGTTTTAATAATTAGAAATGACTTGGTCTTGACTTTTGACATCTAAACTACCAAATTACTTATATCAGTACATAAACAAACATGTCCTTTCATTCTTTCCCATTAGTAAATTGTGATTATAAATAAGCCTGCATATACGCTCATTTACAATCTAGGAACAAACAAAGGGATTCATTATAGTTTTTTTGCACTCCAAATTGCACATTTTTGCTAATATTTCAGTGCATAATTTAATATGCACCTTGTTTTCAACTCAGCTACCGCAAAATTATTTTTGTTCACAAGAAAAACTCGTGCACTGCAGTTTGACATTATTTGAGAAAAATTGGGTAATTAAATTTTATAAAAAGAGTTTGTTCAATAAGCTCCAATAATTATTTCTTTATTTTCTGCTTGCTGCTCTTTCACAACTTTGTTACTTTCGAACTTTAGTCATGTCACACACGCCCAAACATAGTTTACTTGATACAAGAAAGAAAAATATCTCCGGCATTTTAAAGTAATTCTTGTGCAGTTGTCTTTGTCACTTCAACTTTACATAGCTCTCCGTAATTTTTAATGGGGCGCAGTGACCACAAGTCACTGAGCATCTAATTATCCTTAATTTTTTATTCATTTTTTTTCCTTTATTCTCTGAAACTTCAAAAATAGTCCAATTTATGTGTTATTTTTAGCCAATTTTTTAACGATATCTCTAATATGTGTTATCTAACTTTTCTTGTGATCATTGGCCATAAATTTAGAATAATTTTGTTACGATCCTTTCCACTATGCCATCAGACTTCAACCACATTTAAGTTTAACACGCTAACTTTACATAAATTGTGTGCATCATCTGTCATGTCATACGTTTAGTAAACCGTTTTGCGTGATCTTTATATTATTATTCACTATTCTCTGACTATTCACTATAACAACAAAAAATTGATCTCTCGATACAAATAAATAGAGTGTGTGTAAAAGTAAGGCTACCAAAATAATTGATATGCGCATACTTGTTCAATGATTTAAATCATAAAGAATGAGTCGTGGTTAAGCTGACAGCTTGTTAAATTGGAATATTGAGAATTGCCCACGAAATCACCTTTATATCATCATCCCATTTGTATAATCTAATTATGTATTACGTTTTTATATATTCAGAGGCTCTTGAATATAATTTTTTTGTGAATAAAAAAATACAAGAATGCAAAAGTAAATACTTGAATTATATATATGTATCAATATCAAGTTCATATTTCAAAACAAACTGTTAGACACAAATGTCAGGACGTCATCATCCAATGTGAGTTTATGAGTAATGGAATTTCATTTTCTACAAGTAGCATACTTTTTTATGAATTACATCAATCAAGTGGTCTGATTTTTTTTGAACTGAAGGAAAAAATGGTATATGGACAGAGTAACCTATTTTCCAGCCTTGTAACACTGACTACATTAAAAGGCAGAACGAGATTTATCAAGGCTTGAGATTTAAACAGTAACTTAGCAACATGTTTTCGCTATTCCTTAAAACGGCAATAGTTCTTGCTATCATGATAATTGCATTACAAACATCATAATCTTTGACAAATAATAATGTAAAATAAACACAAAAGAGATGTGGATTTTGATGAAGGAGGTACTATGAAAATAATTAAATCTGTCTACCACCTATCGTTATAAATATGATCGAACTTGACTAGCACAACAAAATCAAAATGATAAGATCATTAAGCACCCTTAGCCTTAAGCCAAGCCAAGCCAGTGATGCCGTCATCATCATCATGGAGCATTTTATTTTCAGAATTCACTATACAATTCCTTGTTATACTTACGCTTATTGATGCACTAGTTTGAACAATAAAATTGTAATAAAAGCCAACCCATTACACTTGAAACCCTTTAATTTTCCCATGCATTATAGTGCCATATCACTTTGTTTTATTAACCCTCAATCCTACAAAAAATGTGGGAGCAGCATCACGCGTGGCATGGCAGACGACTTACATAAGTATAGATACATTTTATTTCCACAATCTACACAATAAGAATAATATCCTACTTTAGTCTCGATGATGATGATGATAATGATCATGACTTTTTATTTTCGTACAATTGAATTTAATTCCACATAAAGTTGGAAATTTTCTTCAATCATATAGTTATTACTATTGCTCTAAGTCATTTTTCATCAATTTGTAGTACAAAGTGATAAACATTAAAGGTAAATCGTTGACGAGAAGTCCTACTTCATTCATTCATGAATCAACTGGATGACTTTAGAGATGAGGGCATTAGGGCAAGTCAAATCAAAGCAGACACTACCATGTACCAAACCAACAATAAATTAAAATGCAGTTTTACCAACTGAGTGTCTATATTTCAAATTTTATTGAGAAATGTCCATTTTTGAATTCATGATGCTATAACTTTTAACCGGAGTCTGAAAAAATGAGCAAATATTACACACATATATGGTTTTCACATAATAGATTTCGATATGGCTTATTTTTAGCTTTGATACTTCAGAACACATTACAGGAAAACCATTAAAGGATTTTATGCATTTATGTTCATGTTATTCGTGCATTTAATTGTCACTGTTGTAATACATCTCTTGTTTGTACTGCGTTACATGTTTTGTAAATTGTGTAATGTGAGACGAGGTTGACATCAATTAGTACAACAAAAAACAAGTGTTCTTTATCAAAATGATATCGGAAATACATAATTTCACTTGTTCATTGCCTAGTACTGCGTGCCTTCCACCAAAATGTTGGGGTATACAATAAATAATTGCACTGGTAGTGCAATAAATTACCCTTCTTAACACGACATGCCTATGTCACAGTGACATTCTTTCCTTCTTAAAGTATTTTTATGCATTAGACATGTTTTTTATTTGAAAACGAAATATGGATTGTATACGTCATAAGTTCAAAAGACATAATACTTGCGTGTGAGCTGTTACCTTACTAAAACAAAATGACGTGTTGACGACAATTTAATGCAACAGTTGACACTTGGCACATTTAACTGATCATTTGCTCATCGGGTGTGTCATGCTCCAAGTCATAACTTTTTAAATTTAGAACCTTTGCCAGACAGCAAATAAATTTGTTGTTGTTTATAATTTCATTTTGAAAATAGTGTCCTTAGGTTTAAGTGCATAAGTTCAAAAATAGCTTTGTTGTTTGATTTATCCAAATACCTTGCTTGATTTTCTATTATTAATTTTTTGCTTTAATGACAGTGCTGAGGTTGCTCACTTTTTATTGTAGGATGGGAAGTACCTGTTCCAATAATTCTATCAAACTAAATGCGATTCAAGAATGATACTCAAATTATTCTAATTTTTTCTCTCACTAATTTTGCGAAAAATTCACAAATAAGTGTATCAACAATAAAAAAATTACTGGTGGTAAAAAAGGGTTTGTGTGGCTTCGCGTGGTACACTCCTTGTGAAGCGTTTGTTTAATGCATCTTCATTAGACGTCAGGCAAAAGGCTAAACTTAAAAAATTAAGATATTTCACAGAGTTATTATTATGCACGCGTACAAATTTGCGATTTTTTTGTTGCTCTTATATAACTTTTTTTAATGATACAAACTTCCTAATGGGGAAGGTCATATATCATAATATAAGCCTGCATAAAAAGAGCAAAGGCTGCCCTTGTCTGTTTTTTATTTAATTTGATATTTGGGATTAAAAGGATATTATTAGGCCACTAGCCGCTGCTGCTGCTACTTTGCTCAAACCAACTCTGAAGTGGTGAGAACCGCCCATTGTCGGAGTCTCTTCGCCTTGTATAGAGTTTCTTCTTCTCGTCTACAAACCAACCTTTACAAATACCTCTGGCTAACGAACGACTAACGCTTCCACCACAAATTCTCATTCAATTGTTCACTCTCTTCTGGTACCTATGCACGTTTTTTACTATCTTTTGTACGCTTCTTTCATGCTACCACAAACTCTGCAACAAGTAGTACTGCTCAATAACTTATCATCATCGCGTAGTAGTCGCTATTATTACGCAGTTTGATTGTTGCTGTTACCTGACTCGTCTACTATGCTTCTCTTGCTGTCTCTTTGTCGAATCGTTCATCTTTTCTTCTCAATTCAACTTTAGTTGCTGTAACGGCTAGTACTGATATCAACAATCGTATCATCATCAGTCAAATCAGTTATTGTGGAGTAACAGCGGAAAGCCCATTTAGATAAAACTACATAAACAAACACAGCAAGCAACAATAGCAGTCAGTAGGTCTTCATCAGTGTGCCATATAGATTTGTGCTGAGAGTGCTGTTCGAAAGATATGCTCAAAAATAAACTTTGCATATGGACTACAAATTAGGTCTCTAAACCAAAGAAAACTAGAGTTTAGGGAAATCATGGCTAAAATAGTGATGTGTTCGGTGTTCATAGTTTTTGTAGTATTTATTCCTGGGCTTCGAGCAGGAACTGTGGCGTTTCAAAATCGGGATACTACTTTGGATGATTTGAAATCTATTGATAGTTATGTTTCCGGTGCTATTCCAGTTCTCCAGGATGGATTTTTTATTGGAACTTGTAAGTCAAAATTGATTGCTAATCCTTTGTTATAACAAACTCGCCTCTTTTATAAATGCCTTGGAATGCCATTCAAATTCAGGGTGGTAACTTAATACAAGAGAGATGTTCTTGTATTTCTTGTAATTTTCTTTTCATACAACTCACTACAAGCATAAAACTATTCAAGATTTTTAGTTACATGACACTCGCTAATGTTTATGGGTATCATTATTTGGTTATGTTGCGTACTTGAAATAGGATCTATTACAACGCAAATGCTCACACGCATTTATGAATATCTTTAAAGAAATCTAGCAGACAAAAATAATAATGACAATGGCAAATTTTGACATATGTAACTCATCCATTTTAAAAGATGGTGGGCTCTGATTCATCTTTTGAGGTTTAATTTGGTTATATAATTATTATCCTCATGTTGACAAACAAGAACAGAAATATTGTAGTGTAAGTGAAATTCGTATAATTGTGATGATAAACTACAAGGCTAAAAACTGCAATGACTTACAAGAAGTTGCAGTGTTGAACAGAATGACCGTGGGAACCTGAAACTTTAAAGTGCGGCGGACAACGGACAAATGCACACAAGCTAAAAAATTTGAGAGCCTAAAATTTCACAATATTCTCGCATATGATATTTTGTGACATTTAAGATGGGTGAAGATTTTAACTCAATTCACACAAAATGCAAAAAAGTGATTCTTTTAGCTTTTTTTGGCATTATTATGCATAGGGAATTTTCCAAATATTTAACACATTACGTGACTTTTTTTTCTTGGTTAGAGTGCTTGACATTGTACATCAGATTATTTAGATTGCATCTATTTAGAAGCTCAAAATGCTTTTAATTACTCATAAACTTTATCATCTTTATTATTTTAAACTGCTTTACTTTTCGCAAAACAAAGAATAACAAACATTCGCTAAGGTTAAAAATTAAGTAATTCCCGACTGAAACAATGAATTCAAATTAGGTAGACTTATGAGAGTAAATTCCATTTCAAAGACAACGTACCAATTTAGTGAGACCTTTAATTTAATTTTTAAGTGAGCATTTTGGTGCAAACCCTTAAAAACACATGCCACATGCTATTATAATATTAACAGATTTCATAAAAGTGATAATTTTGTTTTTGTATCAATAGCTCAGGGACCCGTGCTGGTCAAATCAGAAAATCCCAAATCGTCAGATCGACCCAAAGTGAGAGCAAAGTACTACAAGTAAGTAAAATTCTACCTTGTACAAACAAAATGAGTATTTGTGCCATTTTCTTTTTCAATTGACATGACACAACTTTTACATGCAATGCGACTAATTCTGTGCAAAAAAACAATATTTTGCAAGAAGTGCGTTGCATATAATGTCTGATGACCACCAGACAAATATTGGTCAAAGGACTTATAACTGTGAGTCTAGACGGATTTTGCTGATCAAAGTGACTAGAATGAATATAAACTTCAATTATAATAACAATAAGGCTTGTTTAAAATAATAGTTACATAATACAACAAAGAATGCACATTATTTCGTTGAAAAGTATCAAACTTAAAAATAGCTTTAGCTTAGCTACAACACTAAACGTTGTATGGCTCGTCCGACTGAAAGACCACACTAACATATCATCGAATCAAATCATCTTTAATCTTTAATCAAATTAAAATTCACGAAAATCCCTCTTTATTTTTGATTTATACTCTTTGGTAATGGTTTCGAAATAATGAGCTGACAAAAACAACGAACAAAGTTAGTCTTTTGGATTGAACTTGAAAGTGAGAGAACATTTTCTCCCAATCATCACATTCTCCATATTTAGATTTCTCAAAATATAAATTATTTGAGACTTCAGACACACCAATAACTTGCAACATGTATTGACACGAGACTCAATTAGACTCTTTCACACACAAATACCTACCAAGATGTGAATTTATTTCCCAATCGATTGGTTTATGTATGTAGCACATTGCCCCGTCTTATTCCTGCTGGCTTTGAAGGCATCGCTACTTCTCACTTTAATCTTGGTGCAGCAAATCCAATTTTCCCCTTGGCCCCTACACCAAGTAGCTCAGTGAATGTTCCAGTAGTTGCCCAGTCACAGCAATACATTGCCCCTCAAGCCTCCCAAGTTAACGAGCAATATGGCTCCCAGCCTATTTTGGACCAAAGTCAACAAGTTTATCAACCTCAGCAGTACGTTGCAGAGCCTCAGCGTATTCAAGAATACATTGCTCAACCTCAGCAGCAATTCGTACAAAATGAGCAACCTCAGCAGCAACATTTTCATCATGAACATGCACAACGGCAACTTTTCCAAAATGGCCAGCCACAACAGCAACTTTTCCATGAGGGCCAGCCACAACAAATATTCCCAAATGAGCAGCCACAACAGCTATTTCAAAACGAACAGCCTCAGCCACAACTTTTTCAAAATGACCAATCTCAGCAGCAACAGTTTCAAAATGAACAGAATGAACAACAGTTTTACCAACAACAACAAGCCCAACCCCAACCCCAATTTTTCCAGCAAGAACAACCACAACCCCAGCAGCAGCACATTCAAAGTGAACAATCTCAACAACAATACTATCGAGTTGACCAGCCACAGCAACGTTTTACCCATCACGAACATCATCGAAATTTCATTCAACCCAACGATCCACCTAGACAACAGCAACTATTCCAGTTTCCCCAACAATTCGGCACCCCATCCCCGCAACTAATTTCCGAACGTACTGCTGACTCACAGCAAGCTGCTCAAGAACCTGCTCAAATTACCTCTTCTGGCCTTCAAGCAACTCCCGTAGCAGAACCATCTTTTCAAGTAGACAATTTATTGCGACCTGAACAAGAACAGTCATCCTTCCAAACTCAGATTTTTGGACAAGAGCGCTTCCAATCCCAAAAGTTATTTCCCAACGATGCAGTTGTTGCCACTTCCGAGTTTGAGGAAACCCTTCCAGAAACGCTGAGAAATCGATTTTACAAGTAAGAAATTGTAGCTAAATTATTTTTTCTAATGTAATATTCAATAAACAAACTTAAATGAGTATAAGTTAAGGGGTCAAGAAAACTGCATGTTTTTCTATTTTTCTAAGACATTCATATTTTATGACCAATACACGCACGGCAATGATTCATAATTTGATTACATTTACCTTGTTCATTAATTCTGTAAATATACCTCACACGAACGCATCCTCCTCGTCCCTCCTCTCAATATTCTATTAAACTGCAATAATAGCATGCCTGTATTTCGATGACAAGTGATATTGACACTGAAACGATGTGTAAAAACTGTAACGACTACAAATAATGGGCTTTTAAACAGCAAGAGATGTCATCAAATACCACACTACATAACCAGATATTGCATAATACTAAATTAAATCGACCTTTGTAAAAATAAATTCCAATGCAACGTACCAAAATAGTAGAAGTAGCCAACTGAGAGGGAACTAAATTGAACTAATAATGATCTCACCAGAGACCACTCATTTCATAGCTTTTATTGTCATTTCTCCTGCTGCGAGTATTTTCGTGGCTTACGAATTTGTTCTTGAGGTAGGGTGTCAGATAAGGGAGCACTTGTCATTGTCAGCTTATGTAAATCAAACATTTGGAATGATTTATCGAAATCATTGATAATACGCCGAATAGCTTGAGCTTGAAATGGAATGTTACATACCGTGATTACCTACACACTACACATGTCTAAAGTCTAGAATATGTAATTGTAAGTTTCGTTGTAAGGCTATAATATATATTTTTTGAAGAGCGACAAGAATCTCAAATAAAAAGAAACACATATTTTTCTCTCTTTCTGGTCATTTCAAGACTATTAGAACAACCTTCAGTTTCCCAGTCTTCAAAAGCTTTGTTATAATGCAGATGAATGACACGGCGTGCAGTGTTTAGCGTGGTAGTATTTACTTTTCATGATTTTTTGGCAGAGTTTAACTACTTTTCTAAATATATCATTCTTTATCTTGACAGCCAGAGACAGAGAACAATACGAATCAAAAGGAAAGCATTCATGAAAACATTGTTCTTTTTTTGTAGAGCATTTTTACCAAATCAAAGTCAATAAAATTTATCGGTCGATCTGTCTACAAGCCTTTAGCAAAAATGATGTATGTATTTCTAAAATATGCTAAACATTTAGGAAATGTACACAAATAGTTTTGTTATCCATTTTATTCCGTTTTCCCCAGGTACAGCCAAAAAATCAACTAAACATTGTTAGTCAACATTGACATTTAATTGACTTTATGAGGTCAATTTTTTATTAAGGTAGATGGACAAAAATGCTCGTTTTGTTCTGAAAAAGGTTAAGGATAGATTAATTCTGTTTCAGTGCCACACATATCATATTACATTCGTGTAGTGTAATAAACGCGTTGGTTTGAGATATTGTCTTGTACAATGAAGCCCGTCTCCAAAAAGAAATAATAAAAATACATGTCATGTGAAAAGATAAATAAAAAATATATCAAACGCATTCTCTGTATAGTCTCAGCAGTTTGTTTATCACGCTATCATTTTTTTTTAGATCCTTAAGGCTTAACTTTACGAGTGTGTTGAAGATTCTTAACGAGTATTGAAAGAAATGGATAATTTGTGTATTTTTGGTGTTGGTATTATGAACCCTATCATCATATCATTGCATTGCCACGATTTATGATCAGAGCAAGTGCAAACCGAACTGTGCATTTCATGTTTTATTTTTGACCAAATCCTTTTGACAATCAAGTTGATTAAGGGGCTGTCGAGAAGATGATCAGGTCTCGTTCGTCTGTTTTGTTAATTTTTTACTTTTTGCAGGAACGCTAATTTGGCTACAATCTTGGCTCAGGAGAGTTTGCCAGTTCAGGGAGAGCAAATTATTAGTGAATGGGACACCAACAAAATCGCTAAAGGAAAGATACACGCACTTTTGCGTGGAGCAGGTTTGATATAAACATAAATATATATTTTTATGCCTTTTATGTATTATCTGTAAACTATGTTATTTTGTAATTTATTCATCATGTAAAATTATGTCCAATAAAACATCACCATCATCGACTATTTAGTCCACCAACACTAATCACCTAAGTCTCTTGTACGTGACGATATTTACACTAAGCCATTCAAGCATGATTTTTTCGTCCTCTCATTCTCATCATCTTTTTAAACGCAACTATATAAGACCATATATTTTTCCGCATATGTCCTCTTTTACTCATTTGCCATTGACTTAATGGCTCATCATTATCCTCTTCTTTAGAACTTGAGGATCACCAAAGCATTCACAAATTGACTTCACAAGATCCAGGACTTCCTAGCTAATTAATTGATGACCATCATAATTATTGTTTCATCTACTCAGCATCATCTATTTACCGTCAACTTGCATCAGCTTTTAAATTGATTTCTTATTTGAACCATACTAACTTTACTCAACACTCATTTTTTTGCCAATTACAATTGATCTGATTGCTGGTAATCACTTTTTCAAAGCTAGTGGTCACTATCATTCACTTTCATAGCGTCATCACCATCATCATCTACTTTGTAACAATGAAAAGGACATTTTTTTTCTACTTGAAAACCTAGTGTAATGTTCACCTACACCTTGGTGGCCAAACCAAGTGCATATTTGTCTCAAGTCTCAAAGATATATACTCTAATTTTCTCAAGGCCATGCATTGCATTGGATACTACTAAAATTCTTGATGTCACATTTTTCTCGTGCTTTTTTGGTATTGTGCTTGAAATTATCATGTAAGTTTAAAAAATGCCGTGTGTGTAAAGTGCACAATATGGCAGGTGTTCGTCGTCAATTGAACATCTCCACTATTATTTCTACGCTTATTGTAGAGAATGCATCATTTGGTAAAAAATCGTTAACCGCTTTTAACTATGTTATGTAGTTGTGACGGACGATTGTACTATTAGTTCTAAACATTGGCTTTAAAAAAGTATTATTATAGTCTTGTTAGCTCTTAATCTGCAAAACTTTTTTTTATGCTCGTGGGGATAAATTTGGATATTTGAATAGATGCACCAAAAGGAAGAGATGTAAAATATGGATATGCAATTTTTTATAATGTAGTTATAGCTTTTATTAGATTTTATGCTCAACAAAAAAATGAATGCATGCTGTCTTCTGTGTTGGTTTTTTTGTATCATGCAAATGTACGCCAACAACGAAAGCGATTACTCTCCTAAAAATTAAGACATTTCAAGTGGCTTGGAATCAGAAGTCCATATTTAAAAATTATAATGACTTTTATCCAAGTTTTATGACATTATACCTGCTTGTCATCATCCATTGATATGATTAAATATATTTATGATAATGCGAGATATTTAGCTATACCGCAGGTTTTTTTTCTCACGAAATAAGCTGAATAGGATATTTTGCTACCCTTGAAAATATTGTGATAACTTAATTTAATACATGCTGGTTCTGGTGTCAACATTATTTAAGGGTGTAATTAGGGGACCTATGCAACTTATCAGCCTACGCAAATACACCTATTATACAATTTATTATACTACTAACGGCTTACTAATGATGTGTTAGGTAGGATGTACGAAAACGGAAATAGCATAAAAGTAGGAAAATGAATTTTGTCCATAAAGTAATTGTTTTATTGCTTCAATTTTGTTTAATTCTTGCATGTAATTACATTTTTGAATTTAATCGTTCCATTAACTATTAAGTTGTACTTGTAATGTAATAAAAATTGCATTGCTTACAAAAGAGTAAAAATACATGTAACCGTCATATTGCATTGTAAAAAAGAGGCATGCGTGTAACGCTTCGCAAAGATTAATACTATTTTTGTAGATAATATTGTACATAAAAATAAAGTATTAGTTAGTCCAAAACTCGATATATTAAAATACATTTAGATTTTTCGTAATCTTAAAAACTTATGCGTTGGCGCTTCCAGGCGAAAAGTTTTGTGCACGTTTGCTTAACCCTACAACACTTAAAAATTTAGTGAATAATCTTGTAGGCTTTTCCGACAGCCATAAGTCACGCTTTGTTGGTTTCACGAACATGATTGCGATCCATCCCACGACGACAACTCCAAAAATCCACCACACGTTGACAATATAAGGGTGGGGATCTGAAGCTGCAAGGTTTTCAGACGCAGCTTTGAATACAGCACTGAAAATTAATCCACCGACAACTCCGGCGAAAGACCATGCAGTTAAAATGACGCCGTGACAAGCTCCAATATTATGTGCCATGAATCTATCACTGAGGAAGGCAGGGATTACACCAAATCCTGCTCCGTAACATGCTGTTAGAATCCAGACTGCTATCAAAAATGTCCAATATGCGTTTGAAGTGATGATTGTGGAAAAGCATCCAAGGATAATTAGTTGCGCAGTGAGCATGATCACGTAACAATTTTTGCGCCCAATGTAATCGGATACAATAGAAAAGCATAGTCGTCCTCCTAAGTTGAAGGCGCCGTTTACACTGACAATTGTTGAGGCTGTGTCGGCAGATTTTCCAAATATGTCTGTGATTATATTTGACAGTCTTGAGATCAATACTAGTCCAAAGACAGCATTGGCGAGGAACATGAGATACATGAGTCTGAAATCGGTTGAAGTGAGAGCTTCAATAAGGGTGATTTGTGGCTCTGATGTAATCTGAGAAGCTATTTTTGGACTTCCTTCTGAATCTTTAGGAGATTCTGCTGTATTTGCACTGTAATTTGGAGGAGGGGTACGCAGGATTAATGCAGAAATTGACATCAAGATAAAGTAAAAGCTTCCCAATACAACAAAGGTCCAAGGTAGACCAACAGCATCAATCAATGGTAGTTGAATCTTAGCAATGGCAATGCTTCCAGCACCAAAGCCACAAACTGCAAATCCTGATGCTAGCCCTCGTCTGTCAGGAAACCATTTTTGTAATGCTGATACTGGAGAAATGTAGCAGAGACCTAGACCGAATCCAGAAATAATTCCGTATCCAATGTAAATCAACCAGATTTGCTTCAAATGGAGAGCCAAAGCTGTAACTAAATTTCCAAGAAAGAAAAGAGAAGTTCCTAAAAAGCAGGCACGCATAGGTCCATTCCTTTCCAACCACGGTCCCATAATGGCTGCACTGCAGCCAAAAAGTCCAACTGCTATGTAAAATGTGATGGGAGCTAGATTTGATGTTTCGAGCAGTGAGTCAATTGGCTTATTGAAAACACTCCATGCATATAATGATCCACAGCAAAACTGGATTATGATTGCAGCGGGCATTAAAAACCATCGATTAAATGGTACACCTGGAATCAGGGAAGCCTCTCTTGTAACTTGTTCAGGTGACTTGGGAGGAGCTTTTGTACTGTCATATTTCAAAAAATTTAAAAAATTAAATCAGTAAATGTATTTTATATACTTACATATATTCATACCTATATTTTTATAGCTAATTACTATTTCTACTTTATAAAATCTTACCTGTAGTGGTTTTGAATAATTCTAAATAGGCAACCAGAACTTGGTTCCGTCTTTTCTTCTGATATCTCCAGTTCATTTTGATTACTTGCAGCAGGAAGTGCCTCAGAATCTAAAATTACAAAAGGAAATTCAACATTTAATAGTTTTCCTATGAAACTACTGAAAAAAGTTATTAAACAGACAATAAAAATTTTATACTTTGATAAGTTGTCATTTTGATGACTGGATTGCATAAAAATCACACCACCACACCAGCACAAACACAAGAGTGGGAACCAGTAAAACAAAGTTCAGTGCAAATGATTAGCGCTTTATTTGCTGAGTGACTACCTAAGCTTCATAGAACTCAGCATTAACTGCAAACTTATCGCGTCAATCATTACCTCGAGAAATATAGTTTATGCGTAGTGTACAGTTTGCAGGTATGATGACACTGACTCGTGTCAATTGAAAAATCTGTATTTACTACCAATCACTGTACCTAATACAAAAAATAAAATGAGATTGTTTTATATTTGAGTTATAGTTAATAATTTTAATGCTAACGCCCCTTGATAGTAAGTCAGTAGTAATATAATTAGCTGGTATCTCACACATCAACTTTACATGTGCATATTTATCTGAAATATTCATTAACAGAGATCTGTAAAGATTACTCTGGTTAATGTTATCAAGAGATGCACGCAACAAGCTTTGATGGTGTTTTGCATGCACCTTTAACGATACTGTATGAATGAAAATCAACCACAAACGATTTTTTGGCTACTGAATTACTCTGAATTCTGAAGTGGTATCACTCAAACACTCAAAGTGTGTGACAGCGCCTGTAGCTGCATACATTAATAGAGGAAGGAAATGAAATCAATTATCTTTATTTAGTACTGCTACATATAAAGTATGAAAGAGTTTAGTCTGTCTGTACTGCCTTTTGTTCCTTCATTTCTTTTCTTTTGGATCAAAATTCTCCCATATTTTTTTCCGATGCATAATTTGAAATATATGTGTGTACAAGTTATAATATACTACAGGGGTCACCTTCTTCCTGAGGTAAGTGATCGGGAAACCGTTTTTACAATAGCTACTAATACTAAATTCATACTAAAAGTAAAATGACCTCATCTGAAGATTTACGCACATAGTTTGCTAAGAATCCTACATGATATGATAGTATTATATTAAAGCAACAGTTAGCAATCCTGACTTACTTCGTTATACGTATAGCAACTTTTACTAACATACTTTGGGCTAAAGAGATAGAGAAACATAAACATTAATGCATCGTGCTTTAATGTAAACTATCCGTAAACATATCGCCGTTTCATCAAAGAATGATCTTTATTGCATTAGTGCAGGTTTACATATTTACCTGTGTGTTTAGTTTATGTATATGTATCTGCTATTTGCTCGCCATAAAGATTTATCTTCCTTCCTAAAGATTGTTTGGATACTTCACCATAAATATAATTGCTTTGAACAGGTTCATTTACACGTTAACTGCATTACAAAAACTTCCATTACTGCCGCAGGCGTGAGTATATTGGTTCTTGAGGTGCAATTTCTTGTTTATATTGTTTATGCATATACCACAGAAATTCATCAGTCAACAAAACTCACCGCAAGTCCCTAGAATCAAAACTATCATTTGTCGCCCTCGTGGTCACTAGATGAATATACGAAACACAAAACGTGGCTTGTGTTTTGTTATGAAACCATTTCGTTGAACCAACAAAGTACTTAAATTGGGTTCGTTCTAATATCCTAGGCTGGATTTTGGTATGAAGAGATTGTCCTATCCAACAACTTTACTTGGTTCTTATGGACCTTGGACTTCGGAGCTAAGGAAGGACATTTTAGGCTTGGTAGCCAAATAAGTGAGCACTGACTGTCTTATGATTATTTACGAACCGAAAGTTTCAGTACCTGGTATGCTATACATTGTCCGATGAGATATGCACAAATAGATTAGGAGTTTACTTGGCCAATGATCATAATAACAACTCATTCGTTTCAACACAAATGCATATTAAAGCAAAATCTAAAAGTAAAAATAAGTTCAAAAAAGCAAACCTAGTATTTATATGCTTAATATTACCTTACTAATCATAAATTATACTCAAGCTTTATTTTTTCGATACTTTCTGAGGCGAGGTAGCTCTACGGGGTTTGTTTTTAGAGATGACCTAGAACTAACCTTAGACAAAGGTAATGTAGGTGAGTGCCCCCAAAAGTACTGCAATGCGAGTGTACACAAATAAATATGTTTAAAAATGCATTTGTGCATGAATCGGATTGGATGTACAAATATTCAAGGGGCAATGGGGTCCATCTTTAATCGAAATTGTTTGAAATATTTTGATTTATTTATATGAATACCCAACTTACAAAGCGAGTAATAACAATACAACAAACAAAAGGCTAAAATTATTAATACTTTAAGTTAACTTATCAATCAAAAAATTATAATAACACATATATTTAGAATAAAAGTAAGACCAGAATGAAACATACATAATTCAAAATCATGACGTATTGATTTGAGATTTTGTAAAGTTGAGAAAAACTTGTTCCAATGAAGTTTGTCCGACGGAATAAGCCTCCAGGTTAAATCGCAACTTTGCGACTTCCATCGCTGAAAAAAGCTCTCCCCAGGAGACATTTTCGTCGGGATGAATATGATAATGGACAAAACATGGATGAATGTCCTTGAGCGTGCAAGCTAAAAAAAGAAGAACGGACACTTTAAACAATGAACAATGGTAATGGTTACATATTACTCGAGTGTATAATCTTCATTTAAGCTACAGTTCAAGTGTTTGTCGACGTTATTGCGCTATATGTAGCTTAAAGTAAGATTAAAATAGTTGCGTTATTTTTCGGCACGTGTACATAGTACAATGAGACAACCGACCGACTAGACAGAGACATGCATTCAATGAAACTGCCCAAAATTACATTTAATCCAATTCATCGCTTAATTTGTCTAATGCATTGTCTAGTGTGTAGTGGGAATGTCTGCAAAAAAATACGTACATGGAAATCTTTCCTCGATAAATGATCGCAAATCTTGTAGTTCAGTTTCCCAATAATGCTCGTTGGTCGATCTGCCTCGTTTTAAAGATCTACTGCTGCGCCTTCGTCCTTGCTCCTGTTAAAAAGAAATTGGCTTATTTATGACTAAAGAACATCCAGTAGTTAAGATATATGCAGCATGCATATTTAAATCTCATAGTCTCATAAATGCATGCATAGATTAGATTAAGTGCAATTATTAACAATCATCAGACCTGCTGAGACCTAGTAAATGGCTGATTTGGATCTGCAACTTTAGCAGCAGTTTGTGCTATGATTGTGTATCCTTTACCAAACTTGGTTTTCAAGTGCTGAGTTGAACCCAAGCACCGGAACTTTCCATTGACCATGATAACCAACCTTGTACAGAGAGCTTCACATTCTTCCATGCTTTAAACCAATGTAAAATAATTTATTGTAGATAATTTATCCATTTGCATTAAACTCGCCCTTAAATTCATTTTGGCATGTTGCAAGTAAGACATAAATTACCTGTGAGAGGTTAAAACAATCGAAGTTCCCTGATTTCGGATACCAGTTATAGCATCCCAGAGATGTCGACGGGCAACTGGATCCATACCTGTTGTAGGTTCATCCAAAAATACGATTGGAGGATTTCCAATCAAGGCTACTGCAGTGGATAATTTTCTTTTGTTTCCACCACTAAAAGTAAGTTTATGCACAGGTTAATAAGACTGGACTGAGGAAAATCGAAACATTATGTATGAAATCACTTGATTCTGGCATACCTGTAATTATCTACTTGTTTATCAATGTGGGGTGTGAAAAGCAAACGATCTGCTAATTCATCAACAAGAGTATTGATGTCCCTCTCTCGTATTCCCCGCAATCTTGCGAACATTTTAATTGTTTCCCTTCCAGTCATTTCTCCAATCAATGCATCAAACTGTGGACAGTATCCCAACTGCTGATGGGCTTTCTTGAGCTGGGTGCGAATACTATATCCGCTAATGTAAGCGTCACCATCAGAGGGTTCATAGTCTCCAGTAAGCATCTTAAACGTAGTTGTTTTTCCTGAAACAAAAAATGCATATGTATGAAAGACCGTTTTTGCTGGAAGCATGTTTTCATGCTAAATATTTGAGATGTTTTGCTTACCGGCTCCATTTATACCAAGAAGACCTGCAAATGCGAATAAATATAAATGGTTATCTTAATTTTATAAAATTTAATAAATTGACTTGTCTTTTCGTGAATGATGTAGTTTTACCGAAGCATTCTCCAGGTTGAACTCCAAGGTTCAAATCATCAACAGCGAGAAAATTATCGTAATATTTTGTCAAGTTTCTGTTTAAAATGATCCCATTTAAATTAGTGTTCAAGGAGTATATTTAAAAAATTGAAAATGTAATCAAAAGGTTGTTCGCCAACATACCGTACTATCAGGGTATTACTACGACAAAGGGTAGACAAACTTCCGGTTTTAATTTTTTCGCGCTCCTCAACAACATCAGAATCCTCAATCGTGTCTACCTCTGAATTTTTTAAATTACAATTTGTTTGATTGCTATTATTTTATAACTGATAATGAGTTCATTGAATTCATTTTTATTGGCAATATATACCTTCATTGATATTTTCATCTTCATTACTACTTTTCTTTTTCCGACTGAAACATTTGCCCAAGACATGGAAAAATTTCAACTCGACTAAAACAAGTAGTAAAGCATAGACAACCGCAGAGGCGAGTAAATACACAATATTTCGTCCAATTCCGGCTCTTTCCCAGTCCAAGTAATTTTCCTTTACTAAAATAAAATATTTAAATGTTCATCTTGTGCTTAGCCTGTACAGGAATAAACATTCAAATAACTTTTACTTACACTTGTTGCAGCATACAGAATCTGGGAAAGCTGAGCATAGAAATTCAAGGTTAAAATTCTGTTCACAGGATTTCGTTAAATGATAATTTGTTGATAGCTGCACGATTCCCATTCCCAAAGCATAATTGGGGAAAACGAGAAGATACTTATTCATCTCATTTGCCAGTGCTTCGATTTGAAACTCTGGATTTTGAATCAAACTAACTGCAAACATTGGAGCCACTCCTGAAATCATCAAACGCATGTAGACAAATAATTATTTAAAAAATGTAAACGTAAATTTGAAAATGATCGACGGACTGACAAATTACCTGTGAATATTCCCACCACAGTAAGTACTGCGAAACCACTTGTTGGAATCACAAACAAAAACGATAGAACATACACAAGGAGAATTATGCATACTCCGAAACTGGCACATAACATGAGGAAGTAAATTTGCAAGGAAACTATCGTAAACTCTTCCATTTTAAACACTACCAAAACTGCCACCATACCCACGCATGGTATCATATATTGCACTATGTCAGTCACAAAACTAGTAGTCCAAAAGATAATTGGCTTTACACCGGAAATGTACTGTAAATGCTTTGATCCAATGACACGCTCACGAATTGGAAATAGAACAAAATAAGCTGCAAGAAAACTCATGGCCATGGCGCAGTTATATCCGACTTGGAACCCAATAGTTAAAATGCCACCTTGTTCCTTGAGACTATCAAGTCTGCTATATGGAAATGGGTGATTTGTAACTTCAACAGAATAACCTTCTTGTCTGAGAAATGCGTTTGTAATGAAGTTTAAGGTAAGTGGTGGAGCGTGAAATGGTTGATTGTTGAAGAAAGCTATTAGTTCCGTTTTGTTGTTTTTTTGACTTGTCGTGTTAGCGCTTGGAGGTCTCTGTTCCAGCCCAACAATATATTGAAAATTGACTATTGCTAGGTCATGGGAAGCCTGTATAGTGCAAAAATATGTTTAAAATATAATTTCTCATTTAATCTAAAAAGTAGCCGAAAGTAATCTTTAAAATAATGTACTTTTTCTAATATAAAATCTGTGAATGATGAATTCTCTGGAGTTTCCACTACGTTGTATTTTTCAGAAACAAAATCTTTGTAGGATTTGCATATTTGATCCTTTGAGGGACAATGCACTGAAGTTGTCGTTCTTCCAACCGTTTCATATGTCTGCAGAAAATTAATATACTATTAAGCAAATCATTACTCATCAAACAGTTACAGTCACAGTTTGTAGTTGTGAACTCACGTTTAACGACAGCTTAAGAGATCTTGGATTGGTAAAGCCGGGAAATGCGTGCATTATACAAAATATAATCACAATATATGATATAGGAAGTGTAAGCTAAAAAATGAGAGTAAAACTTTAGTTTATAATGTCCAAACATATGTAAATATTTTCAAGTCATTAATGTGAACAATATAAATAGTGATCTCACCGAAGCAAACACCAGTGATCTATTTCGAACAAGAAAGATGAGCTTCTTCATGAGCATGCCCCAAAATTGTTGCATTATTAATACAAGTCCAGTGCTCCTTTTCGCATATTTATTTGTGGTATTTAATGTAGAAATGCGTAATTTCACTTCTTTGTTGTTGTCCATTACGTCACTAACTTCAGCTTCTTCAGCCTCCCTGATAACTCTACAAGGAAACGGATTGACATCATATAAAAACCTTGTAAAATCACGCTTTAAAAACTTCAAAACCACTTTTGTACCTCATGAAAACATTTTCCATAGTTGTGATAGATGCACCATAACTGGCTATTCCCAACTCTTTCCTTTTCCTTTCCAACTCACTAAACAATGTTGGGAAAAGGTGTGACTTGGAATCTGGAAGTACGTAGCTTAGCTCAGCCCCAATATCTTGATCTATTTCCACTTCTGGAATTGCTGTCTTCAAAACATTAGAAATATTTTGGACCATGCATTCAGGTGTTTTGACAATTACAAGATGATATCCGCCACCTACATATAATGAACGATCATGTTTGAAAATATGTTTTATGTAAAGTATAACCAGAAAATAAAAAGTCAATTCTCTTTACCATATTTCTTTTTAAGAAAAAGGGAAGAACCACAACATTGCATTTCGCCTTGTGACATAATAGCTATCCTATCACCGAGAAGATCCGCCTGAAAGGCCAAAGTCACATTTTAGTTTAAAAACATACATTTTATCTCCGGTTAATTTTAATCATTTTCGTTATGTACCTCTTCCATGCATTTACGAGGGTTGTCGGACAATGCCAAGTTTCATGCAATTAAATTAAATTAAAAAACAAAAAGTGACATACCTCCTCCATAAAGTGAGTTGACAGAAGGACAGTTCGACCCTTTTTCTCTGATTGAATTAAATCCCAAGTTGATCTTCTTGCCTAAAGTATGCAGCCAATACATTTTAAAAGCCTAAATTTCTAAATTTTTCATTCCACTTTTCTATCACAATTTGCCGAAATCACTCGTGGAACATAAATATAATTATTGATCATTAAAACGTTTACCCCGGGGTCCATTCCTGACGTTGGCTCATCAAGAAGGACTATTTTGGAACCTCCACAGAACGCAATTCCAACCGACAGTTTTCGCTTCATCCCTCCACTTAGCGCTCTAGCTTCTGCATGACGTTTATCTTGCAGCCCGAGTGCTTCAATCATTCTTGTGATCTCCCTGTTTACATATCTTTTATCCAGACCTTTAAGCTCGCAGAAAAATCTTAAATGTTCTTCAACTGTTAGCTCATCGAATAGTACATCCTAAAATTTAATAAATCATGTTGCATAGGTTGTAAATATATATTTTTAGTTAAAGTTTTGCAAGGTATTGACAAATAATGACTAAAAGTGCTTACGTGCTGCGGACAAATTCCTAAACTACCTCTCACAGACTTTATATCAGTGCAAATATCAAACCCGTTAATAATAGCCGTTCCAGACGTTGGTGGAAAGAGACCTGTTAGCATGGACATAGTGGTACTTTTTCCTGCTCCATTATGTCTGAAAAACATGTTCAATTATTAGTCGCTCTCAAAGATTTCAGTACAAAAAATCTTTAATTTGTTTCACATTACCCCAACAATACTGTAACTTGATCTTGAAACATTTTTAAGTTCATTCGATTAACAGCAGTTTTGTGACCAAATGTTTTTGTCAAGTTCTTTATCTCGACTCCAGCACGTTTTCTTGAAGGATCAGCCTCGAAATATGTATCTCTTTCTGACATTTCTTCCTTTCTCCCAAAGTCATACACAGGTTCGTGGCGAAACTTGCCTGTCCAGTACCATTTCTGGAATATACATAAAAATGAACGTTTTAGTTTTCATATTTTAGCCCCTGGCTCTCTAATTATGAGAAAGTATCACCTTCAGAAAGAAATTCCACGGTAAAGGTATTCCATATTCGCCCGGCCAAACAGTCTCAATATAAAATGCTAAGATAAGAAATATCGCCGAATTTATCGCTAAAAGTGCGATACAATCCGCAATGCAAAAATTGTCATCTGGAGTTGATCCTTCTAAAATATTCCCCCAATGAACTCCGACCCCGATCCCCTCAAAGTTACAAATAATTTGACTAACATAACCAATTGGACTGTTTGTGAGAATACTAGAAACAAGCTTAAACGTTCTTGAGAGTGTATTATATCTGGGCTGAATGAAACAATAGGGCACATAAAGGAAGAACCAAAGTGTCCCGGCTGCTAAAGCTCCTGTATT
>JAQFXM010000830.1:0-40573 GCA_034693345.1 Entomobrya multifasciata | reverse complement strand
ACAAGAACAACAGCATTGGTACTTATAATTTTTTGTGTGTTAAAAATGTATTATTTTACTAACCATCTTTTAAAATAGTCTAAACGACTAGTTTTTAATGTCAATCATGACACAAAATAAGTTTTAACTAATTATGCAAAAATCCAAGAATCTGAAGAAGCCAATAAATTAGCGAAACCGGTCATTCTTGGTTTTTGATAAAAATAACGTGGTTCCACCAAATTTAATTATTTTTCATCATCATCCCCCAAAAAGCTGTTATATTTGGTCTTACGTACGTGAATGAAATTTTCAACAGAAAAAGTGTAGCATTGAACGTGTTTGCAAGAAAAGCTTAGAGTAAAAATGAACCCAGCTGAAGATTGTTCATTTTCGATGAACTTTTTAAGAATGAAAAAGAAAGAAAGGTTGTTATTCTTTTTTAATGGGAATGATGAGATCTAAGAGAGATAATGTTGGTTGAGTGGAAAGTGAATTACAATGAACTGATGAAAACATGAGGATGATGACGTGCTTTATGGCTTGGTGGGCTGCTGCTTTTTTGTTACTCTGCTTTGTTGATTCGGTTTTTAGGATAATGATGGAGCTTAAGGTAGGCACGGTGCAATAATAATTCATATCCTGTCCATTCATTAAGAACAAATAAGCGTACAAGAGAATGTATTATATAACAGGTACAAAGAAACCGAGTAAAGAAAAGTTTATTATGTAAGATATGTATCATCCTCTTGCATGCGAATTTCTAGAAATTATTCCGAAATTCAGAAACACTATCATTGAAAAAATCTATGCACATTTCTTTTGCAAAATAGTTTTTTTCAGAACTTACGAAATACTATTTTGAACGGATCGGGTTCACTCAACTTATTTTCATAAGTTTAAGAAAATATTTCAGTGTAATTTTATAGTATACTATTTTCAATTGATATAATAAATTATAAAACCTGTATCAATATCTTTAAAACTGTAGCATTATCAATAATTCATCAAGATTTTATGCTTGAAGAAATAAAT
Source organism: Entomobrya multifasciata (assembly GCA_034693345.1). Classification (NCBI taxonomy): domain Eukaryota; kingdom Metazoa; phylum Arthropoda; class Collembola; order Entomobryomorpha; family Entomobryidae; genus Entomobrya; species Entomobrya multifasciata. Next base: position 39,559 of record JAQFXM010000830.1, on the reverse strand, counting down.
ACAAGGTAAAGTAAGTCACAAGTTTTCTTTCCAAATTTTGGGCTGCTTAAAATGAAAATTTCAAGCGGCGTGGAAATTTCCCCAGATTTAGAGCTTTAACAAAGTTGAAATGTTTAGCTTAATGACAAAAGTAGTCATGTTTAATGACAATACGATTTCGTGAGACTTTACTAATCTAACTTATCACTAAATATTACCATTATAAAACGACAAAAAACACAACATACCAAATAAGATAATAGGCAGTATATTAGGTATTTTCTTCTCATGACATCAAAGTGTGGCGAGCGTGGGTGGGTGGGTTTGGATGGTGATTATGAAAAGCAATACTTGGAAGTTTTTACAACTTTCTTTCAATTACAAATCAGAATAGACGATCCTTCGTGTCATGATTTGTGATTAGCTGTTAGATAATAAACTACACAAGAATATCTTCAGCTTGTGCGGTGGTTGAATGAACCTTTCCCAATAAATACACCATTAGGATCAATGATGACCAAAAATCATGCTGATCATCACAAAACGTACAAAAATATCCTGCCAATCATTTCAGACTGATATTTCTATTTTGCCTACTTTTCTGCTAAAAGGGTCCCACTGTGAACCTTACGAATCTCTGTTATGTTTTACTGTCCAAGTCTGCCTTCTTGAAAAAAGGCTTTCGATTTTTCATTCTTCTTCTTAAGCTTTTGGTTGTAAATATTTACAAGCTTGAATGAGTTGGTGATAATGACCCCAATAAATTATAAATGCAACCATGCAATGTACACTCATGAATGTCTCATTAAAATGCATAAACAACATGGTTATCAGGTTTGTAAGCACACTGCGTTGGTTTAAGACATCTCTCTAATATTGAGGGATATTCCATCTTCCAGTGAACATTTTTATTGTTTTATAGCAGATCCGTGAACAAGGTAATTTAGGTAATCAATACTTTTGTGTGAGGATTTGAATGTTACCTTTACAGAAAAAAGTGTCCCGTGGCTATTTTCTCAGAAAAATGGACAGTGAACGTGTATACACTTTAAATAATTTATGATGGTTTGGGTGCTTACTTGGCCTGGCTTGAGATTTTAAGTGCACTGTACCTTAGAACGGTTGTGTTGTTAGCCGTGTCGAATATGATGATGATGATACGAGATAGTTTAAAAGAAAGATTACAATGTTTACTGATTATTTCTAAAGATGATCATGTGTTTATTTTGGAGAATGTGATGCTGCTGATTTATTTATGTGTTTATTGATGGTGGTGATAATGGGATGGGTTAGCAAGTTGTAAATCTTATACATTGAATGCAGTGACTAATGACAATAAAAACTGGGGAAAAAAATTCTCAACACAAAAAAACGTGGGAAAATATTCTAAGGGGTGAAAATGTTTTAAGATTTTTTAAAGATGAAAGTTTAGCAAATTGTTCAACTAGAAAATATGTTAAACTGTAAACATTAATATTTTTAGGGATCTTTTACGCCACCTTAAATAAGTTATTTCAACTTTAAGGTTAATTATTGATCTTATTAACTTTAATTGTTGTTAAATTTACAAGCAAAAATTGTTGTATAAGTATAAATATTTAAGTTTGAAAATTTCATTCGTATCAATTCTAAGACATACTTTTAAACTAAGTAAACAGGAAGTCTATTGTTTAAAATATCAAATAATGCTCATTTCACAAAGCTGGAAAAGTATTCCAATTCGTCTTCAGACTTATCCAATTCCATTCCATTGACCTTGAGTGGTTTCATTGTTCCGTTTCAATTTTTTTACTAAAACCCCAGATCATATTTTAAACTCATTCATTAAAAGACACGTAATCTTTTGATACAGTTTACCTTTTCATTTAAAAAATATACACTTGTTCCTTCCTCTCTTCATTATCATCTATGTTCCCATTTTAAAAGAAAACATTGAAACTGAAGGAGTGTCTGGTAAGCTATACTTCCTTTTATTTCTACAACTTGTGAGTACGCTTGTATGGCTGGTAATTGATAATCTTTTCTTTATGCCTCTTTAAAAATATATTTACACTCCCTTTCATTGTCAAAATACATCTCATCTTCCCTGTTTCTTTGCTATTATTTTGGAGCAAGTCTTGTAATTATTGCAAGTTGAGTTTAAAAAAGCAAGTCAAGTGCACATTTATAGGGAAAAGTACTCACTTTTTATTTTTTCGTTTTGAAAGCGTGTTTATGTAACTTAGCCATAAAAACTAGAGAATTTTCCATCGTTATCTTTTACCAATATGTAAGCTTATATATATTTTGGTACACGTAAGCATTCTAGAAAAACTACAGAACGTTTTCCATGCAAAGCTATAAAAGAAGGGTTTCTATAAAAATCAGAAGTTGTTTAGAAGATTTGAAGATAATGATCATTATTATTTTGATCCTACTCATTACTTTTAGAAGTGTCTTGAGATGAAATTCAAGATGATCTTTGTAGCAAATAAGCCATGAAGACTGTTAGATAAGTTGTGACTTTTTTATGAGTTGTGATGACGATGATGACTGTTCACCATTCATGAAAACGAAAAGCTTTACATGCACTTTGCTGTTTAAAACAACTTAAGAGCATAAGATTGAAAGTCCATTATATATTATTCACGTATTGAATATAAAAGGTAAGGTGGGTATGGTAAAGTTGAAAGTGTGTTTAAGGATTTTATTGCACGCGAGACACACGCGTAATTTTTCCCACGATCTTACCCTTGCTTCTTAAAGATGAGCTTCTGTATTTTTTCTGTCTGGTGCAATAATTTGAAGGTTGGATCGTTTTCAGAGAAAGAAATATTAAAGCATAACATATATAATTTGAAATGTCGTGTTTTTATTTTGTCTTGATTCGGTCTGTATTTTTATAAGCGTTGGACTTGTTCATGTTAAAACTAAACCACTCATCAATTTTACCTTTAGAAAAGTAATCCAGAAGTAAAAAATCATTACTAATGCTTGTACCACTCTTGCTTTCTTGTTTATATTCTTAAACCTTTCCATTTCATTTATATTTTTGCTGGCACCACTCCCTCTCATAATAGTTGACTTGATTGAAAAATGTATTTTAAAACGTGTTCAGGTGAACTTATTAGTTTGCGTGATTATTTTTCTAGATGGATTTTAGATTTTATAACTTATTAAAACCTGTTGATCTTTTCATGTTCTAAAATTATTAATGGCGTGATTTCAACTAAAAATATAACATCTCGATTTTGATAATCTTGTAAGCTTCTGGATTTTCCTAAATTCGTCGAGACAAAAAATATTTAATGAATAAGATTGTTGGAGAACTTATATTTGTTTTATGACTTTGGCTGTAATCCAATCGATTAAAGTATAAATTGAAATAATCCCGATATCTTTTTAAAAGCCATACACTATTTAACATCTATTCTTTGCTACTTAAATACGTTCCTTTAAGTGTACCAACTAGTATTATTGTATGCCTTCTTTACCCTTAATATATATTAATAGAAAAGAACGTTCGACTGAAAATCCAAGCCCAGAATTCAACTTATTCAAAATATAAGTATTCGCTTCAGTTCTTTCATTTAATGATAATGGTAATTGTTCGAAAGGCGCCTGCATTATATACTACCGCCACCATTCACAAAACAACTATTTTTTTTTACAAATAACTCTTTTTCCTTTCGCTACGCAAAAAAGCCTGTGCATTATTTTTATGCAGTGTAATGAATGTGCATATAGAGTAGCACGAGAAGCACATCAAATACAACTCACTTTCTTTTCTCTTTTCGTCTTGCAACAATAATGGATAATGATAATGTCGTGTCGTTTTTGTCCGGGTCCCTTTTTCTAATATCCTCACCACCTCAGACCACTTTACTTTCATTCATGAAATTCTATTTTGCCTACACATTTTAAACAAAACATTCTAATGAACGAAAAATAAGCAAGTAGAAATATTTTGTGAATGAACTGAACGTCTCTCCAGCAAATAATAACTAGTTTCATTCAGAAAATCGTGCAAAAAACGTGAAAATAATTACTGTGTACAATCATTCAACTGTAGACTTCTTTTGTACCATTTCAAATAACATAATTACCTTTTTTCGCTTTAAAAACTAATTTTTATCTTGGCTTTTGTGTAACTACAAATTATTCCCCATCTGTATTTTTGCCGCTTCTAAAGTTTCCCTTTCATTCATGATAAAGCTCGTAAGTTTCAATTTCTTCCAATTCATTCAGAAGTATTGAATAAGACAAGTGCCTTACATATATTTTAATTGACAAAGCCATGATTTGGTTTGGTAGAAAATAAGTAGTTTTTATAGCATGAATGCATGGCAAGATGTAAAATGACATGCCGAGATAATCTTGAAGGTAAAAAAATCATTTCAAATGAACACATTTCAAATTCGGGAAATAATTTGTCTAAATTTTTAAATTGCTTGAAATTAAAATCATTAAGTAAAAAAATCCGGGACAATTTATTTGTTCCAATGAATTGAAATTGAAGCAGCTATAGTTTTCAAGTTTCGCCTGCCGCTTCCCAGAAAAAGCAGTCATCACACTTAAATATATAATTATAAATTGCGCTTTTTTACAAGAAAATGACTCAAAGTATAAATATACCTATTTTACTTACACTTAAATTATTCTTAAGATTTTAGATTTAACTTGAATTGCATTTCTCAAGGTCAAATGTAATCAAAACATTAAAAATCACATCAAAGTGTAATTTGTAACAGCTTCTTCCTAATAAAATGGTTAATCCACACAACATTCTATTTATTATTCCATACCTTCCTAAATAAAACGATCATATCACGCACATCCAAAAAACAACAAAACATCACAGTGTTTTGCTACTGCGAAGTTTGTACGTGACCAAATCAGCATTGTCCTTTGAATATTTTGATGTGTTGACTACCAAGCCACTGATTTAGCTACCGTGTGAGAAAAATCAACACTACTTGTTTTGATTTCAGATTTGAGTTCAACAATATACGCTTTAAAGCAATTGTGTATGTCTGTTTGATATTAAACGTGAGTAAAGCAAATAAAGGGATCTGGAATACGATACAAGATCAAATGACGACATTCAAGGCACAGGTGCACACTTCAAACAGTTTTTTACGTAAAAACAAAGCCAACAAGCTTGTGTCATTTTTGCATTGTCTCTTTTTTACTAAATTCGCCTGAGAATTTTTCGATACGAGAAACTTGACACGTTTTGAAGACCTGAGCTCAATTATAGTGCCACAGCAGCTAAAAATAAACAATGCGATGACAATGCACAAAATTCTTGAGATTTCTTCCCAATTTTTTTATTTGCTTTTCCTGTTGTTTCCCCACTGTATGTATTTATCTTGGGAAAATGTATCGAATGCATTGATAGTGTGAATATAATTTATGTAGGTTTTTGGAATAGAAACAAAAGTTAGTTTGATTGCAAAAATGTGCATTTTTAATTTTTTATTGACATTGTGTCTATAAGGTCTTGGCAGCATTTCTTACAACGATTTAGATCATAGAAGCGTGGTGCCACGTCATCAAATAGTTGGAGTTTTTGTTTAAATCATGTCCGGTGTTTTTTGGCATTGCTTCTCAGTTTTGATAGCAGTCACATTTCATTTCAAGTTCATTCATTTCATCGGTTTTTGTCAAAAAGATCGATCGTTCGTTGTACCTTGTTCACTTCGTAGTGTAAACAAAAATATGTAGTGACACGTGTGTACATGATACGCGACGTGAATTATAAAATAGACTTGTGCCTTGCATTGGTTTTTTTGGATTGGAATTCAAACTGAATTTAGAACAAATTTAAATAAAAAAAATTTTCGATAGGCCCAAGCATGAATTTCATTATTGAACTATTCTCTGATCAGCGATTAAGGTTGTTCTTTTGAAGTGGTTTTTCTTTCTCAAAACCATTCATACAAGTTTAGTATTGATATGCACACCACTTCAAAACTAATAATTGAGATGCAAAGCTATTCGATATCATGTTTTTTGATTTACTCTTCAAAAGAAGAAAGCGTGCACTTCTCTGAACTTCCTCCGCCTGCCTTTAACAAAATAGACATTCTACTTTGTTCGATGATATAGTTGTCGTTCAAAAAATATAATTGAAATGAAGCTAACTCAACCCATTTTTCTGCACGTGGATTCTTTCACTCACATAAGCCATAAGTATATTTATAAATATATCGAGGATCAGGTGTCCTTAAGTCAGCTTCTACGCTATTTTACGGTAAAAGTTTTGATAGCTTTGCATTTCAATTCGGTGGAGTCGCGAGAGCAACAGGAAGGAACCAGCAAGTCTACCGAAATATAAAGATCAATTCAATGTCGAGTATTGAATAAGCACGTCAGCTCAGAAAATGCATTTCTTCAGCATGCACAACCATTGAAATTGCATATAACAAAAGAAAAGGGGATTACATTTTTCATTAATCCCATCCCACTACATGGGATTAAGCCTCCCACGAGAAATAATACAAAATTTACTCCGAAAACATGTAAAATAATTGTTACATTTGTAAGCCGTTACCTGTCAGTTTTACTCATAATCCTTCATACAAACATGCGTGCATACATTTAACACCTTCTTCAATTGATTTCCAATCACGGTGGCTTAAATATTGATTTGATTTTCAAAGCTTCTAAAAATAAAACACAACTTCATTCATACTTTATTTCAATATCGGTCAGCAAAGTCTTATAAGTTTTATGAATGAATTTATACACGTCATGTCAAGTCAGCCCTTTTTGGTGCGGTTGTACGTTTCGTAGTGTTTATTTTGTACAGCAACTTGTTTTCCTTTTCTTTACATGTGTCTCTAGTGTGTATTAAATACTTCTGGTATCAATGACATAAGAGACTAAATCATACATACAAATCTTTTGGGTCATCACAATGTGCTTTCCATTAAAATAGACAGGAAGTCGTATTGTGTACCATAACCAAATATTCAACAAGTCCATTATAATGATTTACTCATTCGTTAACTTTTACTAAACTTGTCGGCAGTTCAGTCAATCAATATTTCAATTTGAAACTGACATTGTCAGGTCTACATGGATTTTACTACGAATATATAATCAATTATTTGTTAACGCTATATTGAGAACTTAATATCATGTATATTATTCGATATTGTTTGTCAAATATTGTTTTCATTGATAAACTTCGTTTCTCTTCAACTATTTATATTTTTAGAAGTAGTAGGTGTAAACAGTGCTTCATACTTTCATATATTGTAATGTTACCATGTCAGGGAATTTCACACGCCAACGTCGCCTACATGTCTGCCACGACACAAATACTCAATCGGCTTAAAAGTCATTTCCAAGGATCCTCCCGATTGTACTACAAGTGCATGTAAAAGTTTACGCAGTACAAGAAAAAGACGCCCACACTTACATATAAGTTTACTCCAAAAATAACCCAGAAGCCTCATAGCCTAAAAATCTTTGGTTTTAATTTATGCGAAGTTGAAAGTAAACCTATTAATATAACAATTGTACAAAAAGTTGCATTGATCTACCTTCCGTTACGATTACACATATTCATGTCACTTGCACTTTTTCAATACATTCTTTATAAACCAAAATCGAATTCGAACAGTAAAAATATTATATGTATGTTATATATACATTTATTTTACACCAATATTGATACCAAAATATAATACAATGTAGAAAATGCACCATATTTTCTTTCATGTCGCATACTTTTCTCTTGTAAGTAGTAAATGTCGTGTGTTTACATATGTCAAACCAAAGCTTAACAATAGAAACATGTGTAAAAGCCCGTTGCACTAGAGTGGCCTAGCTTTTACAATTTTTCATCAATTTTAATACTCTTCATTTTTTCTGGCTTGACTTGATTATTTTCTTACACGATATGATATGACAATGCGGTTTTAGTAATCTAAGGTGTCCAAATACATTCATTCATTCAAATTTAAAATGAAATGTTTTGCATAAGAAGAAGCTCATCCTCATTCACCAAATATCTTTCTATATTGTTATGTTTCATGAACTGGATTTTTTCTATAATTTATTTTGATGATCTCACTTTTACGACCGAGTATTGTTGTGATTGTTGGACGGTGTCACATTGCAGTATTTGCTGGTACTGGACAAGTTTTATTTGAAAGGGAAGCCGTGAAGTTATAACGTCGTGGAAAAAGATAATGACAAGCTTTACCAGATCTTTTTGTAGAAAAGAAGGTGCGAAATGTGATAATCCGAGTTGTAGTTGTGATGTAAAAAGTAATGCACACCTTGACACAATACTGAAGAAATACCGACTAGAGGACAATAAAAAATTCCACTATTGACACCTGAAAAACGACCTGCTTGAATGGACTGAAGTGTGAAGTACGGATGGGTAGAAAAAAGAAGAGAAGAGCTCATCATCAAAAATTAAATAGAGCTTAGCACCTTTTTATCTGTTTCGTTTCTTTAAAGAGACACTTCAGAAAACATATGACGTTTTAAGGATGAGCTTATTTCCCTTTGAAATATTTTATGAGCTTGGTTCAAACTTTGAAAGTAATCTTTGTAATGACATAAAATCGGTATTTTACTCAAAAGTCGGTATTCAGTCTCATTATCAATTTTCAATGATATCTCATGTTAATGAGTGTCTTCTCAAGTAAGCTTTACTTTTAAAAAACTTTTGGGAATAAAGCTACACAAAATAATATGGATCGATATGCTTGATTTTTTATGGAGAAATATCGATTTCAATAATGATGTTTTATAGTTCATTTTTAACGCTTTATAGTTTATGTGGGTGCTTTTGTTTACTTTAGATTTTTATTACACTTCACCTTAAGGGATGATGAAAAAATGTCAATGCGCAACAGACTTATGTTCATAATGTCCAGAGTCCACAAAGTATAACATGAAATGATCCTTTACTTGTTATTTTAGTTCACTGCCTTTGATGGAAAGGAAAGCTGAAAGTATGTCAGAAAGCGGCTGCTGTAGTGAGAAAATGCTGCTATGGATCTAAATTTAATAAAGTATAAAGCAAAAAGATGTTATGTTGCTCAAGTTCACGATCTGCTTGTTCTACTGTTGACCATTTCATTTTTCTACGAAAGAAAAAATCTGTTTGTACTTTTCTGTATTTTGGCTATTTGTTGTATATGTCGTTTCTGATTTCTCAACAAAAACATGTCTTCCTTTTTGTTTAGCTAGACCACCGCTTACGTAAATTTGAAAAGAAAACTCTTTTGAACTGATCCCCGTCTGTTTTGGTAATTTAGATAAGTAATGATACTCCATTTATTATACCAAAAATGTAACAAACAACTGAAAACACTAAAAAGATTCCCACCTTCTTATCTTTTACAAAATACCGCACTTCAAAGTCACACAAAAATTGCAAAGATACAATGTTACTCACAAAGACCGCTTTACTCCAACCAAAATACTAATTTTTTACTTTCGTTTAGCTATGCCTTCAAAGTTAATGATGGTTAATGAAGTGCCCATTCTACTAACATGAAATACCCTTAAGAAAGGTTGACATTTTAAAATCGAAAATGATTGACGTTGAGAATAAGATCACATTTTTTCTTATGAAGTTTAGCATTCTTTAGATGTACAAAAGTATGTGGCTGTACTTATAAGCGAGTTGTTCACATTTAACAGCACAACGTTGTTTCAAGTTTATCATAAAATTACTGGACGACTCATCACAAAAAGGCCACATGTGAAAGCTCTTGAGTTCATTTCATCCAAATATTGACAACCTTCTCCACCTACGTCTTTACGTCTTTATGGCTTAGAGGTCATTCGAAATCGATTGGAATACTTCGAATTCTTAAAAACTGCGTATCATTCAATGTTTTATATCAAATTTGTTTTCAAATGCAAAAACGAAAGATTCACTTCTCCATATTGGTCATCCCACGTTCAACTTTTTGTCCTTTGTCTGCTGTACATTGATCCCTTTAAGCCTTTACGAGTTTCTTATATAATTGTCGGATTAAGTGGCAGCATCCAAGCTACCCATCAAACTTCAATCATGCCATTTTTGCTGGTGTATTTTTATGTACTTTTACTAATTATTATTATGATGAGTAAAACTCTGTACAAGTTCATAGCTCAACAAAAACGTACAATTTGCAACGTCTCGAGCTATGTAGCATATTTTGTTTTGTCTCTTTGTTTTCTTGTTTATCAAATATATATTAAATGCTTCACTACACAAAATCATGTACTGGAAAAAAGGATCAAACATTCCGTTATTTGGTATAGAGACCGTAGTGTAGTAACCAGAAAAACATAGTTTACTTGCTCGAATTAATAAAGACGATACATAAGTATATCGAATATGCGTACATTTGTTTATATGTACACGTTTCAGATGAATTGAGTTTTCTTCAAAGAAAAGTGAAATACAGAACATAAATTTTCTTTAAAAGTAAGCTTGACTGATTTTTTGGTTTGGTATTATGAGCGCACTTATGGGATAGGATTGGGATTATCATCCCAAATCCAATGTGTAAAAATCCATTTTTATTTTAATGCAAAAATCATGGGTAGAAAACCCCACAAAAATCCAAAAAAGAGATCAACACAGTTCCTAACCTGGTTTACTTACACATTTGGTTGAGTGTAGAATTGTATAATTTTGCTGTCTTATAATAATATAAGTATGCATTATAGAATGTGATCAGTCAACCAACTGCAAATATCTGTTAAAAAAGGAAAATTCTGTCCTACATATTTTGACGAATAAGTTCATAGAAAGGATAGATTTTACAATAATGATGACTTGATAGGTTGCAACGCTTCATATTATAGTTTTGTAGAAGTTAAATACTGGTAATTTCACAAAAATTAACTTCTTAACGAGGCATTCATAATACGTTTTGGGCCTTTGGCTAGAAACCGAAAATAGTCTGATGACAAGGGTATAATTTATCAATCTTCATCTTAGTAATCATCACTTCTTCGACATCTTTTAACTCATGTCTTTAAGCGTATTAAAAGTACACGTCATTATTATTATTTTTGTTGTTATTTTCTGATTGGAAAATATCTCAAAAACTGATCTCTTAGAAATTTTATATTTTGTGGTGATTTTCGAGAGATAACGTTAATAAGACAAAAATCTTAAGTATTTCTCCCTTTGATTTCTGATTTTTACAGCAAACCGATATCATAAATATACGCATACATACGTACATATGTACATGTAAGCCAACGTGATATTATCGATTATCCGATCTCCTACTGTGCTGATACAACCAGTTGAAACCTCAATATTCGAGTTAAAGATGAATGATAAAAGTTATGTCTGTGACTCATCAAAAAAGGGTAAATTGGGTACGAAGACGAAGAGCATGAAGGCCTTTCACACGAAAGCTCGAAGAATGATACATTAAGCTTCATTAGACTTATTTGGGATCTAGAATGCCATATGTCGCTGCTAGATTCCAGTATAATCTCTTTTGGGATGAAAATTTTTATTGGATGGATTATTACAGATTTCCATGAAATACTTCACGCTTATGTCGAAAAGTAAATAAAAAAGCTTAACGATGGCTGATCGAGTGAACCTGGACATGGAATATCGAGTTATCCCGTTTAATTCTCCAGAAATCCTAATGGCTGAACTCTAAATCAGGGCCAATCTCATATAAACTGATAGAGATATTTGGTGGAATATGAAGTTCTTCTTACCTATATGTACATATGGGAGAGATAAATAAACGATTTGGATTATGTTTAACGGCATTACTTACAGCATCTTGTTTTGACATGTGAGCGTAAGTGATGGATTAATACGAATGTGTTATTGAACCAAATATTTTGGTGTCGAATTACATAATATCCGCTCAATATAAATAAAGAAGGTAAGTTGAGGTATAAGTTTTTCAAGTTCAAAGCCAAGATTTTTTTTCTTGGTACTGAAGCTTGGATTTTTATCATTTTTTCAAACCTAAATATGTAGCATTGAAACGATGTTGGAAACTACATTTTAGTTTATTTTTTTGCTAAAAGCAACTGGTATTTTTTATCGGCAGGTGTTACCTATGCGTCCATTTGAGCTGTAATAGTCTACCATTTCGTAAATTTGAACTTGAATATTACGTGATATTTGCACTCTTAATCAAACATAGCGTTTTTATACCGAATTTAGCATGAAAAGTATTACCACAACAAAAGATATAAAATATTTCAGCATATCTCGCCGCCAAATTGCCACATGTCCCATTCCTTTGAATTCTCTGCAACTTTTACTATTTTTGACAATAAGCCGAGTTTACTTTTTTAAAGTTAAAACTATGTAAAGTGTCTACATCCTTTTCAGATTTTTTTAAAGCTGAATACCTGTTTTCACTTTTTTCTCTTGTGTCGGAGTCGGTCCATAATTTTCGGTCTCTTCTCATTCAGCTAAGGTGGAAAGACACATTGGTATAGTGACAATTTATCACGTCTTTTTTATACCCATGTTGCTTTTCATCATAAAAAAGACAAAGACCTGTAGAAAATGGATAGGGATTACCTCTGTGTGTAAACTACTCTGCGTCCTCCTACTATTTCCATGAACACGTTTGAAAATATAAGTAAATGAACATGAATAAGATTGGCACACGTGACTTAAGTGGGATAATAATACCCCATACATTTTTCTTCTTGGTCCATTTTACTTTCTACTTTGGTCGAAACATAAAAACGGACATACGTTTTTGTGATATATGGTTTGTTATACTAAAATCTAGACGTAAATTTTAAGTATGTTAATTTTGTGGATGTTGTTTTTGATGGGCATCATTATAATTTTTGAGTGCTAAACTTGAGTTGAAGGGAAAACGTGTACGTGGACGGAAGGAGAATCGATGTTTTGCTAGTTGTTATGAAGTTTATATTCTTTTTTTTTCTAAATCGTCTTCAAGGGATAAAATTGTTGGAGCGTGGAAAAAAGAGTGAGTCGGACTTTTAAAGTAAAGTAAGGTGAAGACTGACTGAGGCAGAGATGAGTTGTTGTTTATTTCGATCTAGACTCAAACGTAATTACGTAAGATGATGATGATGACCGACACGTGTTTGGCTTGCTTTGAATGTAAGCTTCTGAAAGAAAATGATGATGAGCAGAGCGTCTCTCTGCACGTTCAATAATCTGATGAGCTATACTTCCTCTCATTTTCATCAATTTTTTGCTATTTAAATCTCAAAACAAATTTTGAGAATGAAAATCTCAGGTGCCAGTTTTTAGTTTACCTTCACTGTTCATTTCTGAAGGAAAACTATAGTAAAAAATCACAGACAAATTGCAAGTTGTTGTGGTCGTGTACACACAACCTCATTCAGAAGATTCATCGTCCCATTGACGAAAACCACAAAAGCAAGCATGCACACTGAAAACTGAAACATTTTTTTTTGTGTAAAATGATGCACATCAAAACTGGATTATTATGAAGAAAATAAGGTGGTGGTTATGTTTTCATTCAGAAAAGTTTCTGCGATTTAGAATATATTTTTTAGGGAAAATACCTCAGTTTAAGTGGTTGTGCATTCTGTAGTTAACACTTTTGAGGTACCGAATTATTGGGTAATTAAAAGGTAACAGGGACATCCCATGTTAAGTATGACGTGCTGTAAAGTTATAACGACTTGACGGAGAAGCGATTTTGCTGTTGAAAAGTGGGCGTATTTATGGAAGATCCCTTTTAATCGGTGTGGATAAATGCACCAAGCCAAATACCGTATTACCTCATTTGAAATAGTTTAGCAGTATAAGCGAGACAATATATATAAAGAATATTCCCAGTATAGTCATTTATTTTTCCAATATATGTATCGGAAATTAAGCATATCCGACGTATTTACATTGCAATAATCTGCTTACACCAGCGATTTACTGGTATGCCTCATGATTTGTTTGTTTTTGTTATCATGTAATATCAATGTATGAAAGCTTATCCTGTACAAGTATCAGTTATTTGGTGGTCATAAACGCACGTAACCAATTGCAAAAAAATATGTGGATCGTACTCCCATCTAAAAGAATGAATCATACGACAGCATTAGTCACCTGACTACCATAAAATATTTTCAAGTCGAAGTTTAATTTTAATCAATCAGTTTATTTTGATCAAAATTTTTAAAATCGTTTATACTAACTGACGATGAAGATATATTCTGGTTGTGCTGTATTTCTAAAAGTTTTGGTTTTCTAAGTAAATATTACGTAAACAGGAATAAAAATGGAATCACTGGATGAAAAGCACAGAAAAGAATACGCAGTTAAAACAAAAGAACTGATAGAATACACACTAGTAAATGCGACACTGAGGACAATACTTTTTGAGAAGAAAATTATCAGTCAGGAAGAAGACGACACACTGGTAATTTAATAGACTATTCAGTACAAAAACTATTTTTAAGTGAATTCACTCAACTAGTTTTTATTTGGTTTGCAGAGACTACTAGTTTCAAATAAAAGTCACAAAGAGGCCGCTAAGCTGCTCTATGATATATTACCCGGACGAATTAACGGATATCATTCATTGGCCATTGCTCTTAATGAATCTAACCAATCAAAAGCTTATCATATTTTAACTGAAATTTGGCCAGAGTCCAGGGACAATAGAAAATTATCAAATTCTTCGACATCGCCAAACTACATTGGAATAGAAAATAATCAGAAAGGTAATTTTGATGGAACTCAAGCTGCTCGAGATAAGAAATGTGGTGTTCTACAGTCTCCAAGTACTTATAATTTTAAATATGCCAACGAATACTCTCCATTAATGCGCTCGTTAAAGTCTAAATCATACTTAGAAGTAAGCTTTTTTTCAGAACATATTATATTTGTAGTCGGTCTCATAGTTGTTTCATTTTTTGTTATGGGATTCACTTATGGAATGTATTTCGGTCATTTCAATTGAAATAAAAGTTTTAAATGAATTTTTTTAGGTAAACGTTTTAGTAGTCCAAATTTGGCACAATGGCACCTATTAAGACCCAGATACTTAATAAAGGTCAATTTTAGATTTGCCTCACCCCCTTGCCCCCAGGGGGTCAAAATGAGTAAAACCTATATTTGATGGCCTAGGAAGTCCAAATTTGGCACAATGGCACCTATTAAGACCCAAATTCGTAATAAAGGTCAACTTAAGATTTACCTCACCCCCTTGCCCCTGGAGGGTCAAAAGGGGTAAAACCTACCATTGTGCCAAGTTTGAGCTTCCTAGGTAATCAAACATAGGTTTTACCCATTTTTCTCATATCAATTCCTTTTTAGTAAGCGTATTCATCCATTGCTTAACAATGTAAGTATAGTGTATGGAGCTTTAACTTCTAGAACTTCTCACTGATCTGCAAATGAGTATCAGATGCCATTGTATAAATTTTGTATAAAGCAGAAATTAGCCTGCTTTTTAAAAAAATTGCAGCTATAATATCTAAAAATGAGTACACTTTCCTGCTCAAAAGATTACTTAAAGAAATTTGTTTATTGAACATTGAAGGGCCGCATCAACATACCGTATGTTTTTAGCCGTTACGTTTTTGTGCATAAACTAACAAGCAAAACCGTAACGTCCAGGAAACATATTGTATCTTTTTGCGGCCCTTAGTTCATATGTGGGGATAACGATTGATATAATACGAAAACTAGTATTGTTCGACTATGAAAGAATTTAAGTTGATTTTTTGGCAGTAGCATACTTTATACAGGTTTAACGTACACAATTTTTATTTGTTCTTGCATTTTGTAATCGTTCAGTTTACACTCACTCATGGTAATTGCTCACATGAGACATGAGGTACAAATGAAATGGCTCCGGCTACACAGCCATAAAGCCATGTGAAACTATACCACTTGAAATTCAAAACACAACACTCTTATCATTGGTATGGTAAGCTTGTAAAATGTATGTGCTGCCAAATGCTTATGTAACTTTGTACAAATAATATTTGGACGGATTTAATATTTGGGTTTTTCCTGGGCAGCTTTCAAAATGAATTATTACACAATAATTATTTTATTTATGCATTCTTTCCTTAAATCGTCTAAAAGGTCACCTCAGTTTGAAATTTGAACTTTTTACCAACATAATAAAAATGTAAACATTCGTTGGATATTATATGTGCATGTAAAATAGCACGAAAAGCACATCAAAACCAAACCACATTCTTTTTCCCTATTATTTTGCAGTAAAAATGGACAGTGATCAAGTCGTGTCATTGTTGTCCGGGTCCCTTTTCAAAATTGCTCATCTCAGTCAGACCATTCTATTTTCATTTGTGAAAATCTCCAAACAAAACATGTAAAACTAAACTGCACGTTAAAATTAGACTCAATGAAAAATAAGTGGGCACAGAATTTTGTGAATGGACTGAACGTGACTCTAGAAAAATTCGTTTCACTAAAATAATCCTGCACAAAACTTGCAAATAATTCATGTCCACAGACGTTCGAATTTAGAAGCATTTTCTAATACTAAAAATAATTACATTTTTCGCTTTAAATACTATTTTTTATCTTAGATTTTGTTTAACTACAAATTACTCTCCATCCATGTTTTTGGCGACCTTTTCCGCTGCTTCCAACGTTTCCCTTTCATTTATGAAAACGTCAGTAAGTTTTAATTGCTTCCAAGCCATTCAGGTAAACTGAATAAAACAAGTGTCGATTATGCATTTTCATTGACAAAACCATTATTTCGAAAGGTAGAAAATTAGCGAATTTTGCGATAGGAATGGCGTGATGTTTAGTGAAATAACCGAGTTACCTTGAAAACATATATCTTAACTTTTTTGAAACAATTCTTTCAATTTTAAACGAACACATTTCCGATTCTAGGGATAATAGAGTTGCCTGTTTAATTGCTTAAAATTAAAGCCATTAAGTAAAAATAGAAGAGCTTTTATTTTTATGTAAATATGTCAGGTTTTTCCCAAGAAATTAAATCTAAAACAGTTAAAGTTTTCAAGTTTCACCTGCGTTTTTCCAGAAAAGAAAGGTTTTGCACTAAAATATATCAACAAAAGTATTATTACAACGCTATAATTACAACTTTAAATTGCCCTTCGTTTAAATTACACTTAATTTATGCTTAAGATTTTAGATTTTACTTGAATTGCATTTATCAAGTTAGTGTTGTAAAGTTCTCATAAAAATGTGACTTATAGCTACTGCTTCCTTAATTGGTAAATCCACAAT
This sequence comes from Entomobrya multifasciata, assembly GCA_034693345.1. Taxonomy (NCBI): domain Eukaryota; kingdom Metazoa; phylum Arthropoda; class Collembola; order Entomobryomorpha; family Entomobryidae; genus Entomobrya; species Entomobrya multifasciata. The sequence continues at coordinate 22,395 of JAQFXM010000830.1, read as the reverse complement.
AGCACAGTTTTGTTCCAAACATCCGAAAATAAAACGATAATTCATACCATGTAAATTTACATAAAAAAACAAAGAAACATCCCATTTTTGCCACTGAATTACATGTACATGACCAGATCAGCATTGTCATTACATTTTTTATGTTTTGACTGCCATGACACTGATTTAGCTACCGTGTGAGAAAAATAAACACTACTTGGTTTTACAAGATTCAAGCTCACAAATGTACCCGACTAGACTTAAAATAAAATTTACGTACCTGCTAGATATTGAAGGTGAGTACTTTTCATACCAAATATAATGGAACTAGGAATACTATACAACATCACATGACGACATACAAGGCACAGGTGCACTCATCAAACATTTTTTACATAAAAACTCAAGCCAAAAAAAAATTGCCTCGGTTTTCCATCGACTTTTTTCAACCAAATTCTCTTGGGATTTTTTGATGAGAGAAGCTTGAAGCCCTTTGAAAATATCCACGCGGTTATACTGCAGCAGCTAAAATAAACAATGCGATGACAATGCACAAAAATCGTGTGCTTTCTTCCCAGATTTCTTATTTCCTTTTCCTGTTATTTCTCAACGGCATGCATTTCTCTTGGGAAAATATATCAGATAGATTGATAGTGTGAATATAATTCAAGTATTTTTTTAGAAAAAAGTACGAGCCGGTTGTCCAGACAAATGTGATTTTTTGTATTTTTATTAACATTTTTAATTAAGTGTTTGTTTGCGAAGCGTTTTTCAGATATATTCAGAGAAGCGTGGTGCAACGTTGTCACATATTTTGTTATTTGCTCAAGTCATGTCCGGTGTTTTTGGCATTGCTTCTCAGTTTTCATAACGAAAGCATGGCATTTTTTGTTTTAACCGTCTCAAGTCCAAAAATATCGACTTTACAAGGTTTACCTAGTTCTCTTTGTGTTGTAGAAAAATATACTTGTTTTCATGAAAAATGAACTGAATTAAAAATTTGAAGTGTGCATTGAAAGGGAAGTCAAACTGCATTTTTGCATGCAAGCACAAGCTCTTATATTTGGAAATTTCGATGCAAATGTATTTGTAAATTTAGAACAAATTTTCAATATGTACTCCTTTTGTTAAAGCCCAAACATGAATTTCACTGTATCAACTTACGAAAATCTCCGATCACCGATCACCGATTTAGGTTGTTCTTTTGAAGTGGATTCTCTTTCACAAGTTCATTCCTTCAAAATGATTTCTACACCCTTTGTTCAAAAGTAATAAAGTTTTTTGATTTACTCTTCGAAAAAGAAAGCGTGCACTTCTGTGAAGTTCCTCCGCCCGCCTTTTAGAAAATAGGCATTCGACTTTGTTCAATGATATAGTAGCTGTTTAAAAATATAATTGAAAATGAAAGTCAACCCATTTTTCTGCACGTGGATTCTTTCACTCACATAAGCCATAAGTATAAATATTTATAAATAGATAGAAGGATCAGGTGTCCTATTGTCTGCTTCTTCGCTATTTTACAGTAAAAGTCTTAATAGATTTTTATTTCAATTTGATAGAATCGAGTGAGTAACAGGAAGAAGCCTACTAGTCTACCGAAATATAAAGATCGATTCAATGTCGAATGCTGAAAAAGTACATCAGATCAGAACATGCAATACTTCACAATGCACTAGAACCTACTCTGTTTATAACAAAAGAAAAACATATTGTATTTTTTCATTATTACCATCCCACTCCGTTACCTGTCAGTTGTACATATAATCCTTCATGTTAACATGCGTGTGTACGTTTACCACCTTATTGAATTGATTTTCAATTCGGGTGGCTTTAATATTGATTCGATTGTGAACATTTCCAAAAATAATATAAGCTCATTCATAATATTTTTCTACATCGATCAGCAAGGTCTTACAAATTTTATGAATGAATTTGAGGTTTTCATGTCAAGTCGGTACTTTCATGTGTGGCTGAACATTTCGTAGTATTTCTTTTTGTACAACTACTTGTTTACGTTTTGTTAACACAGCTCTACACTTGTGGTATCAATGACATAAGGAACTAAACTATTTATACAAATCTTACGGGTCATCATCATCGAAGAAGATGTTCTTATGTAATGGGTATAAGTCGTTTTGTCTACCATAACCAAATACTCTACAACTCTATTATATTAATTTACTCATCAACTTTTACTAAAATTGTGGATAGTTCAATCAATCAATAACACTTTGAAGCCGACAACCCTTCATGGATTTTAACACAATTTATAATAATCAATTATTGTTTACACTATAGTAAGCACCTAATAATGAGTATATTTTCATTCATAAATTTTAATTCTATTGTTTTCTATTTATAGCCTTAGAATTTGTCAGAGTAAATGATACTTTATACTTGTGTATTTAGTAATGATCCCATGTTATGGAATTTCACACACCGGCGTCGCCAGCTTGTCTGCGACGACACGAATACTCAAACGGCTTAAAAAAAATTCAAGGTTTCGTAGAATTGTCACATGAGTGCATATAGTAAGTTCACATACTCAATAGACAATATACTCGACATAAAACTAAGAATTTTTTTGTTTAAATTTTGCATGCATTGTTGATAAAATATAATTTCAAATACCTATGTAGCATACCTATGTATGTTCTTAAATATGATGCCGCATCCTTTTTTGTGTGAATAGTAAATGTCATGTGTGTGCATGCTGACCAAATGTTAAACCAAAGCTTAAGAATAGAAACATGTGTATAAACCCGTTACACTTGAGTAGTTTACCTTTTAATTTTTTTAAATCAAATTCAATGCTCTTCAGTATTTATCTGGTTACTCTTCATTATTTCCCTACAAGACATGATATGACAATGGATGTTTAGTAGACTTAGGTGTCCAAATCCATTCATTCCTTCAAAATTAAAATATTTTGAATGAAAAAAAGAAGCACATCCTCCTTCAATGAATATCTGTTCATATTCTGGTGTTTCATAAACTGGATTTTTTGTGTTCTATGTTTTGATGATCTCACTTTTACGACCAGGTATTGTTGTGATTTTGGGACGGTGTATCACTGAAATGTTTGATGTGGCAATACTCGAACGTGTTACAATTTTAAATTAAAAGGGAAGCTGTGAAGATATAACGTCATGGAAAAGATAATGATGAGCTTTGCTAGATATTTTCTGGAAAAGTAGGTGTGATGTGTGATAATCCAGCTATTAGATGGGATGTAAAAAAATGCACACCTTGACATAATACTGGAGAAACACCGACTGAAGGACAATAAAAAATTCCACTGTTGACACCTGAAAAACGAGCTGGTTGACTGGACTGAAGTGTGTGGGACGGATGGTTAGAAAAAAGGACAAAAGCGCATCATCAAAAATTAAACAGAGCTCAGCACATTTTGATATTTTTCACTGCTTTAAGATGACACTTCAGCTTTGATTGATTTTTTATAGGACTATTGAAATAAAAATAAGTTTTGCGCTTTACATAGCTTGGTATTTCAAAAAGTTTGAATCAACGATATTCAGTCTCATTATCAATTTGAAAGAGATCATATATTAATATTTCATGCTAATGATTATTGTCTTCAAAAGTACAGCTTACCTAAAAACGATATTCAGGATTAAAGCTATACTTAAATTTATGAATCGATATGCTTGAGTTTGTATGAAATAGTATCGATTTCAATAACGATATGTTTTTGAGTTCTGTGGGGTCAAGATTGTTATACAAGTTGTTTTTGTGTATACATGTTTCACGTTTTTATGGCTTATGTGGGTGTTTTATACTTAATGACTTTGCGACGTTTTTATGATGTCTAACAGACAGATCCATATTGTCCACCACACTCTCTATAGAATGGTGTGTAAAATGATGCCTTATTGATTATTTTAGTTTACTGCCTTTGCTAAAAGGGAGAACTGAAAGCATGCTAGAAAAAAACTACTGTGGAAGAAAAATGCTGATCTGAATTCAATAAACTGTAAAGCAAAATATTGTTCTGTCGCTTTACTCAAGTTCATGATCTGCTTGTTGTACTATTGACCATTTCATTTTTCCTAAGAAAAAAATATCTGTTTGTGCTTTCAGTATTTTTGGGATTCGTTATACATTTCATTTGATTGCAGCATCACAACATGTTTTCCTTTTTGTTTAGCTAGACCACCGCTTTGACAGAGTTCAAAAGAAAACTCTTTTGAACTGATCTCCGCCTATTTTGGTAATTTAGATAAGTAATGATACTTCAAATTTTATACAAAAAAATGTTATGAACCCCCGAAAACACTAAAAATATTCCCACCTTCTTAAGTTTTACAAAATACCGCACTTTACAGCTTTTACACAAGTTGTAAGCCAACGAAGTGTATCGTTTAAGAGCGTCGGAATCCAACACAAACACTCATTTTTTACGTTCCAAGTTTAGTTATGCCTTCAGAGTTAATGATGGTTAATGAAGTACCATTCTACTAACATAAAGTACCTTTAAGGATTAGGTGACATTTGAAAATCGAAAAAGATTGACTTTGACATTAATATCGTATTTTTCTTCTGATTTCTTAAAATTCTTTAAGTGTACAAAAATACGTGGTTTTATTCATAAGACAGCATGCCGAAATTGACAACACACTGTTTTGTTGAGCTTGTCAAAAGATTATTAGTCGACCCATCACAATTATGCAACACATGAAAGATCCTGAGTTCGTTTTAAATATTTTTGCTCTAAAAACTCATTTTTTATGAATCAGCTTTTCCACCGAGACCATTTTTTGTCATAAAATATAAGACGTAATACAGATTCGGATTAAATTTGAATATTTAAAAAATATATTTCAAATGTCTAGAACTTTTTTTTGAAAAAAACATTGTCCAAAAGCACAAACTTTTCTTCACTAAAACGCAAGACAAATAAGGAAGACAAATAACATATATAAACAAACTAAATCATATTGCTCATCATATGTTTGTCCTTTGTCTGCTGTCCATTGAACCCTTTAAGCCTTTACGAGTGTTTGATATCAATGATATGATTGTCGGGTTACGTGACAGCATCCAAACTACCCGTCAAACTTTAAGCATGCCAGTTTTTTCCGCTCTTTTATGTACTTTTGCTTAATATTATAATGACTAGTAACAACTGTGTGCCCATAACTACACAAAACCTTGCTGATCTTTTGTTACGTTTTGGCTGCATAACATATTTTTAAGCACATCGAAAGAATTTTGCCGTTTTCGCTTTTTTGTGCCTAGAATATACCAAACGCTTCACTGCACAAAATCGTCTACTGGAAAAAAGGGATCAAACATTCCATTATTCTTATTTTGTAGAGAGACTCTGTACAGTAGCGAAAAGAAAATATAGTTTACTTGCTTGAAGTAATAAAGTCGATACATTGGTAAGTATTTCTAATATGTGTACATTTCCTTTTGTATATTTTTCTGTTGAATTGAGTTTTCTTCAAAAGAAATAAAGAGCAGAAGTTTTCTTTAAAAGTAAGTTTGAATGATTACTTGTTTGGTATTATGAGCTATGTTGTTGGTAAGGATTTGGATTATCATCCCAAATCCAATGCATAAAAATCCATATTTATTATAATCCAAAACATATTTCGTAGAAAACCCCACAAATCCAAAAAGGAGATCATCACAGTTCCTAACCTAGTTTACTTACATATTTAGTTGACTGTACAATTGTACAAGTTTTCTGCCGAACTGTGGATTTACAATATGATCAGTCACCCAACTGCTAATATCTGTAAAAAAGGAAAATTCTGTCCTACAGATTTTAAGGAATAAGTTCATAAAAAGGATGGACTTTTACAATAATGATGACTTGACAGAATGCACTGCTTTATCTTCCAGTTTTAAACATTTTAAGCACTGTTAATTTCACAAGAATGAACTTTTAACGAGGCATCCATAATAAGTTTTGGGCCGTCGGCCAAAAACCGAAAAAAGACTGATGACAAGGGTATCATGTATCAATCTTCATCTTGATCATCATCACTTCTTCGGCATCTCCTCATGTCCTTTTAGCTTATTAAAAGTACACGTCATTATTATTATTTTTGTTGTTGTTATTTTCTGATTGGAAAATATCTTTTATGCCGATCTGTAAGAAAATCGATAATTTTTGGTGGATTTCGAGAGATAACGTTAATAAGGCAAAAATCTTGAAATATTTTTTCTCTTTTATTTTTAAGTTTTACAACAAGCCGATATCCTGAACATACATACATACACGCATACAAATGTGTGTACACTTGTATCTTCGTATTATTATCGATGGTCCCATCTTATGTAGTCTTGATACATACAGATGAAACCCAAGCAGCATTTGACTTACAGATGAATGATAAAATTTGTGTCTTTGACTTGTCAAAAAAGAGTAAATTGGGTAAGAAGAAAAAAGGCATGAAATTTTTGAAATTTTCTCTCACGAAAGCTATGATAGTAATACTTTAAGCTTCATTTGATTTAATTTGGGACGAATCATGCCATATGTCGCTTCTAGAATGAAGCATAATCTATTTTTGGGGCGATTAGAGATTTGTAGATGGATTATTATAGTTTACCACTGGGTTATTTAAGATTATGTTAGAAAGTAAATGAAGTGCTTAATGATTTGCTTGGATTAGTGAACCTGGACATGGAATATCGGATTATCCGGCCTAATTCTCCAGAAATCCTCAAACATAACTGTAATTCAGGGTCAGTCTGTAGAATATCCACTAAACGTTATAGATATTGCTAAGCTATACGTATTGCGGTGATTATTAAACAATTTATTTGTTGTTGGCTTTAAATTTCGTACTGCAATAAAGAGGCAGCATCTTGTTTTGACGTGGAAATTTAAGGTATGGATTATTGCGGAGTCTGTTGAACAAAATGTTTTGGTGTAACATTACATAATATCCGCTCAAAGTAAACAAAAAAAGCATGACGCTTATATGTATGTATATTCTTGTTTAAATTCAGTGCCAAACGTACGTTATCGTTTCTATTTTGTACTTTAAATTGAGACTTAAATGTTCTTACTAAATTTATAACATTGAAATATGTTTCACTTGAAAACTTTGGTTCTAACATTTTTCACAATACATGTCGTTTGAAATAATAGTGCGGTTTTCTTGCATGGCAGGTGTCTTTATTATACGTCTATGATGCTACCAGATTTTCAGGTTCAACGTGAACATTACGTGATATATGCACGCTTAATCAAACATTCTTTTTTTATCTAAATTTTGCATAAAACCCATTACCACAACAAAAGATATAAAATATTTTAGCACGTCGCGTCTCATCGCCAACTTGCCACATGTCTCATCTTTTTAAAATCTCTGCTTATTTGCTTTTTGACAATAAGTTCATTTTGTTGCATATTTTTCTTTGTCTTTGTCTTTCTTTGTCTTTCTTTCTTTTTCAAATTAAAACTATGTAAAGCACCGACATACTTTTTAAATTATTTCAAAAGCATGCATGCTACTTCAATATTTTTCAGTCTGTTTTCACTTTTTTCTCTTTAGTCGAAGTCGGGCGATCATTTTCGGGCTCCTCTCATTAAAAATAGGCAAAGCGACACATAGGTATAGTGACAATTTATCACGTTTTTTTTATATCCATTTTGCTTTTGTAATAAAAAAGACAAAGACCTGTACAAGATAGATAGCAATTACCTCATTGTGTAAAATCCTCAGCATCCTCCGACATTTTTCCATACACACGTTTGTCAAATAATAGTAAACGAACGCGAATAAGGCCGTCAAACACGTGACGTAAGTGGCATAATAATATTCTGTCCATTTTTCTTCTCGGGCCATTTTTACTTTTTACAAAGAACTAAACATAAAAACGATTATACTTTTTGTGATATATGTCTTGTTATGTAAAAATTCTGATGTTATTTTTGATGGTCATCATTATAATTTTTGAGTACTAAACTTGAGTTGAGTTTAGGGAAAAACGTGTACGTGGACGGAAGTCGAATCGATGTTTTGCTACTTGCTATGAAGTTTCTTGTTCGTCGACTCTTTTACTAAATTGTCTTCACGGGATAAAATTGTTGGAGCGTGGAAAAAAGAATGAGTTGGACTTTTAAAGTAAAGTAAGGTGAAGACTGACTGAGGCAGATATGAGTTGTTGTTTATTTCGATCTAGACTAAAACCGTAATTACGAAAATGATGATGAAGGTCCCGTGTTTGGCTTGCTTTGAATGTAAGCTTCTGCAACAAAATGATGATGAGCTCTGCTTTTCTCTGCACGTTCAATAATCTGATGAACTGTACTTCCTCTCATTTTCTTCAATTTTTTTGCTATTTAAGATGTAAAGCTTAGGGCAGTTTAAAGACGAAAAATCTCAGTTTACTTGTTGTATGAGGTACTACTTTTTAGTTTACACTCACTGTTCATTTCTGACAAAAACGTAGAAGATGCTCATGGACAAATTGCAAGTTTTGTGGTTGTGTTTTGTGTATGAACTCATTCAGAATTAGATCGTCCCATTGACAAAATAACCCTTGCCACGAAAGAAGTGTGTACATTGAAAACTGAAATGATCTTGTGTGAAATGATGCACATCAAAAATGGACTGTTATATTACAGCGTTCTAGGTGGTAAGGTTTTAATTCAGAAAAGTTTCTGAGATTTAAAATATTCTTTACTTTGGAAAAATATTTCTCGTGGCGACATGTCGAGAAAATTGGAGTTGTTACTTGTTTTGGTGGGTTATGATTATTTATGACTTGGATAAAAAATTGTGAATGAAAATTTTGATGATTGCGGGGAAATAGTGTTATGAATGAAACGAAAGGGTTAAAGTCACATTTGAGTACAACTGCTGCTACATAAGAGTATATGTTTTCTTAAGAAATGTTTTCGTGTTCGTTTGAGTTTTAGAAAATTGTTGTGAATTGGATAAAACAAGAGGAAACCCAAACCAAACCACAGATGTACATGAGTCTCATTTGTCAATGGGATGCTGCTGGACAAACTAATAAGCCAGCAATAAAATTCAAACCCCAGAAACGATTTGATTTTTAAGGTTTCATTACCAAGAAACATTGCTATTGGCTATATTTGCATGTTTGGCCTCGATTTCAGTTTAAAAAACTGCTTGTCTGGACAGCAGACACCATTATGATGTATGTATGTTTTGATTATTTTATTAAGTTTTAAGGACGATTGATATAAAATACAAAGAAAATGGGAAAATAACTGGTCATTTCAGAAATAACACATACAAATAATATATTGATGGATTATTATGATTGCACCAGTTGTGTATGCAGAAAAAAACATAGAGCAACGGTTAGTTATTCATTTGATAGTAAACTATTAAAAAAGGTTGATGCTGTTGTGCATCATGCAATACACGCGATTTACACGCGTAAAGCTTCCCACGGTTTTAGGTTTAAAGATCATCTGCCTCTTTTGCCTGAAAACATTCTGGTGAATGAGATGTGTTACTTGTTACCTGTCTTGTGGTGGTGGTGGTGGGCCTTCCAGCAGAAAATTGATCTTAGGCTTTTTTGTACCTTTTATTTTAAAAGGGAGACTTCACAAGAGAAATGTAATGCAGATTATAACTTTCTTAGATGTCTGAGGTAATAATCATATTTGTGTTTAGTTTAATTTAAAAATAACATAAAATACTAATATTGCGTGTATTGAAAAATGCAAATAAAAAATCTATATCAAAGTTACTTTATATTATTTTGTGAATGAAAAAAAAGAAGAGAAACATCTGTAGTAAATTCAAGAAATCATGTTAATTAAATCGAAGGATTTGGACGGTCGATCGGCAAAATACATTACGAACATTAAATTGTTTTTTTACACTTGTTTTGCCCTCTGTGTGAAAAAAGCTTCGTTATGATGCTCATTTTTGGAAGTTTAGGAGAGCGTAAACACATTTTGAAATAACGTTTTGCATTATAACGTCACCACATAAGATAAACTAGAAGACGTCATTGATTCTGTTGCAATATCAAGTCATCATATAAGCTATTGCAATAAATTTACACCATTTTCTTGATTTGTAAGCGTTATTGCATTTTTTCATGGCATTGGATTTCATTCAAACCTAAAAATGTTTTTGTCGGTACACTTTATCCCATGTCAATCGATCGTGCGTCATTCCAATTTTGTCTTATTTATATGTTATTAAATTTCTCCAAACAATAATCACAAGTAATGTCTAATTCTATTACTGATTTATGTTATAACTGCATTTATACCGTGTGTAAGCACGCGGGAAATAAGTGTAAACTATAGAAATCAATATCGCATTACCTGTATTAGTCTCAACGTTATCTACTTGTTGTAGTTGTTATGCAATAATAATCAAGATGATTTGTCAACTTTTTATTTTGTCGTTACGAATCACCAAATTTCAGAAACTCAGAAAGTTTAACATATTATAAGAAAATATCATGAACATAAAATTTAAAGGAATCGGAGCTGGTCAAAATTTTATATTTTTGTATTTTATATATTTTATAGGAAATATGTATCAATCCTTTGAAATCAAAAGAACTGCTCCTTCTTCCCTGCAATTATTTTCTTGAATTCTTAATACAAACCTTAACTTTTTATTGCTTTAGCATCATGCCACCATTCATCTTGACTTACCATTGCTTAACCCACGTACACATATCAAAATTGGAAATACTGCGTATTGCCATTACAAACTTGCTAAACCAAATGTCTACCTGTTTCGAATACATAATATAAACAAAACGTTCACTTTTCTTTTAAAAAAATGAATGAAGATCGGAAAATTTTTTATATCCTTATATTTCTTAAATTGGTCAAGTAGCTCAATCAACAAAGTATTCTATTTTACCTGATGTTTTTCTTCGTTTACGAAAATGTAAGGCAAGGTAAGGGACAACCTGGACCTGACCTGATCTCTCCTCCGATCATTATATTTTTGCCTCAAGCCTTAAACAATCTCAGTAAAAACATGGTCTGAGCTAAAAAAACAAGACCCATGCCACACACATAATAAAACAGAAGCTCATGCTTGGAATTTTAAACAGTAGCTTGTCTTATAAACTCGAGAATGCGTTCACATTTAATACGAGTATGAAAACCGTTCAGTTCGCGTTCAAGATGAAATCAATGGGTTAGGTAGTTAGCTGGGTACATTGTGAGTTAGGTCAAAAGCATCATCGAATCGACCCGAAATATGTAACGATGAGAGATGAGAGGCAAAGGAGCTCCTGGAATTTACTTGAGACGGAGCGGCTGATGTGATCTTTCAGGCAGTAGATTACGTCATCATTAGAATAATATTATGGGTCGGTGCAGTAGTGAGGTTGCATATTATAAGATTCTGATCCTCCAAAAATCTCCCTTAATGCGCTGGATGTTTAAACTGAATAGTAAATTCATATACCTATGTAAAGGTCATTAAGATTTAGGCCAGAAGATTATGAGTGAAAAGGGTTTTGGAAAGAATAATGATAGAAATTAACAAAACAAAAGAATTTTTTCGGTTTTTTAAATGAAAAAAATAAAGGACAGCGTTTAAAGATGTGAAGAAAAATCTAATGGAATGAATGCTTCTGTATATATTTTTGAAATGACTCAAATTGTTTTAAAAATAACATAAGTTGGGCAAGTGACTTAACCACAGCATTCATTAAAGATATTTGAAATCGTTTTGAAAGTTAAGCTGAGCAGATGACATGTGGAAGGAATTTTATATTTTGAAAAGCGAGAAATGCGGGTGAATGTGAATATCAATGGAGGTATTCAGTCTGTCATAACTAATAATTAAGAGACATTCCAAAAATAAGGTTGGTATATAATATGTAGTGGATATGATACACATTTTGGGATAGCCTGATAATAAAGGCTTTTTAGGGTCATGATGAGCACTGATTGTGATTGTGGGTGACTATGTGGTGGGTTGATTACCAATCATCTAGAGATTTTTCAGCAGATGGGGATAATTAACATGTGTTCTTTAAGATAAGATTATTTAAACTTTTGATACATATTTTCTCGTCCCATGTTACCGAACCATTTAGATCACAATATGAAATGTTGATTAACATAAAAGCCAAGCGGAGTAAAAGTTTTATAATTAAAATTTATTTTTTTGAGTGTAAAAATAAAATAATGGTAGGTCATTTATTTTTATTGTTTGAAGATTTATTTGTATTGAGTATTGAGAAGGCATTAAAGGTCACTCAGAAAACATAAATGAAATTTTATGTACATAAACATTTAGCGATTGTGTAAAAAGTCAGTGCTCAATATTGTCACTGTCACACCACTTATCTTTGTGAGATTATCTTAATTACTTTGTTATTGCTTACATTTGTAAAAACCACCTATTTTATTCTAACTGGACCAATTATCTATATCCTACAAATATACCTTATGTCACGAATATATACATGTATGCTGTGGAAACGTTGAAATTTTTTGAATGCTTCAAAATTCACTAAATTTTACTAACTAGATTACAATTTTACTCAATCAGAATTATTAACTCAAATAATTTTACAACGCTGTATGTATGTTATATTAAGACGTTTGTATAATCTTAAACGTGACGTTTTTTCTGCACTATTTTAAATATGTAATTTGTATTATTGCGGAAATTCGGAGATTAAAAATAAGTTATATGCCAACAAATCTATAAAAAGTCAAATAAATTATTTTATGTGATACCACTTTCATTTTCCGAGTTGCATATAAGTCCATAGATGTTAATATTTAAAACAAAATATTTACTTTGTTTACAATTATGTGTAAATACTTAAGATAATGCTATAAAAAAAGAAAATTAATTTGCCAGAATTTTTGCAAAAGTATTTCAAGCATAGAGTTTGTATGGCTTTTGTTTACCAAAATATTCAAAAGCTAACACATTGTCACCAAATGTTTACAAGTTGCACCATTAAAATTGAGACTACTTTTAAAAAATACATTTATAATTGCAAAGCTGTCGAAATTGCGTTGGAATAAACAATTCAAATTACCAAGCAAAATTTTTGTCATTATAGCTATACAAAAATTGATAAAGTTTCAGGAATAATCATAACAAAAAACTGTCGACATCCTATTGATACCATACGTACCGTCAATATCGTTTTCATTGGAATTATATACTAGTTATAGATAATAAGGAAGATAACACACGCAGACGGCACACTTCCAGAAAGCATCCTTACACTAGCTTACCACCATTCTTGAAAACCAACCTATGTCTATATGTACACTATGAAGTGCCTACAATAAAAAAGCTGAACGCCAGCAATGTACTTTGTTCGCTTCAATTGCAGCATCTTTATCTGTTAGCTTTGATAACCCAAGAAAAAATCACGCCATCTTACAGACTTGCCTCCTACTTTATGTCCTTGCATATTGGAAATTGTAACTAGTTAATCGCATTTATTTGTAGATGACGTGCTAAAATTACAAGCCGAAATTTAGAAAAGCACATCAAATGAACAAAAAACACTAAACATTCGGTCTTCTTAGAACACAACCAAATAAGAAGTTGGCTTTTATTTTATTTAGCTGAGTATCAAATAAACATAACAAAATTGAATTGTATAACAATTTTTTATCTGCAGTCATTTAAGTAGCGTTGGTTTTTAAAAAGTTCTCAATATGAAATACAACGTGCATCTTAGGTTATCGATTTTTAAGATGTGTCTGTAAGCTGCCTACGTGCTTGTTAAGCTCTTATGTGATCCTTTATGATGTACAGCTTTTATCAATTCAACCCATCGAAAGAGTATCCCCACAAATTGAAACTTTATCAGATAATCAGTGAAGATCAAATCAGCAGATTCCTTTGACAAAAAATTCTTAGACTCTAAAACCCATGGACCATTTATCTCTAAAGGCCATCTCATCATCTTTGAAGAAGTGTCCAGATGTCATCATATCTTGTCCAGAAATCTAAAAACAGCCAAATTATCTATGCATGTACCACACGACCACATTTCATGTATTTTTCTTTAAAACGTCTTTGTCATTTCACAAAAGTTCAATCGCAGAAGATGAAAAGGTAGACTGCACTGAACAAAATCTTAAAGAAAAATAAATCAGGCAGACCTAGCTCCACAACTGATCATCTCAAGAAATCCATTTCTAGGCCCACGCATTTCTTAAAAGAGAATGCTTTTCTGAAGCGTGTAAGCATAAAAGCTTGGAAGGATGCATTGAATGTGAAACGGGTTTTCTTCTGTAAACTTTAAGACTAATGTGGGAATATGAAGCATAGTTGATATGAATGGGAAATGGAGAGAGATTGAAAGATAAGTTAAAAGATTATCCATTCAACATCTTTATTTTCTTAGAGAGATCAGATGATCAAAAACAGATAACCCAGTAATCTTAAGAGATATGAGAGATAGATATGTCTGTCAGATATTTTTCCGTAACATCAATACAAAAGATTTTTTCAGCTGTTCGTATCGAAAATCAATGAATAAATACTATTTAGTGGATTCTTCTTTTTTTTGGGAAAGATTCTGTTCTCTTGGCCACGTTTAATTTTGCATGTTTTTATCCAGCTACTCAATTTTCAGTGAAGCAAAATAATGCAACTAACTGTGCAGCTTTTTAATGATTTTTTTTCACTAGAGATGAGATTGATTTGAGTAGACCAGACGGTCTGATATTATTTAGCTGAATATAATTAAGTGTAAGTTTTGAGCGTGTGCGTAACAAGAGGTAAAGCAAAATGAGCACAAGATACAGACCGCTCCTTTGAACATTTTTTACAAGAATGAATAAAAAGGAAAGATGAGATGATGGGGGACTTGAATGGAGTATAGTGGAATGGGAAGATATATGTAGATAATAACGTGGTATTTTGGATTGGTGACTGCTTTTTTGTTGCTCTGCTTTGTTTGGGGTTTTAAGACAGTAGTAAAGCTTAGATGGGGAGTACGTAGACAAGGTGCAATAATGATTTACTTCCTGTCCATTCAACTAGAACAACAAACTGAAAAAAATGTTTACAATGAAATATTTTATAACTGGGCTCATGGAATACTTAACAAAACCAGGTTATTGATTTTGCATAGCTTATATTGTAAGATTTGCACAGCATTACAAATATTTGGATTTTCTTTAGAAAGAGAGCTGATATTTTTTCGGAATATTTCATGAACTCGGCTTTTATGAAATAAAATGTTACGGGATAAATTTGCTTAGAATCTTGCAAAATTGGGTGGTGATCCAGACCCTATTTGCTTAAATGTCATTCAACTTATTTTTTTGGGAACTCTTGATAATTTCATACGGTTTAAATTTATAACAGATTACTCAAACTCAATGTCGAAATGATAATACTGTTCAACGACAATGCTATTTGATACGAATCTTTGATAATCTCCGTTTCATTTACTACTATGAAATTCTAAAAAAGAATCAAATATGAGAAGTGTGCGTTGACGGCGAAAATTAAACTGTTATGTTAGAACTTTTTAATCGTAATTTTTAATTTCAGATTTTTCAGAGAAGGTATCACACGAGATTAGAAGGAAACTTTTTTTCCTATACTGAGATCATCTCATCATAAATATCTAATATGCTCTGGAAAAAACTTATAATGCTATAACACAGTAAACATGAAATAATAGATTATAATAATGACTTCGTGAAAATAGTATCCCGTGAATATTTTCTCTGAAATCAAGAAACAGAAAATGAAATATTGTACGATATTTTGTGTTGTATAATAAGTTATGAGAGATGATAATTTTTAAAAGCTAAGGACATTCGCTTATCCTTAAAGATGACACTTTGTTGAATGCAATGATGACAATATGATGCAAAACTAAACCAACATAAGAATGTTTGCTGATTATTTTTAGGATGTTTGTCTGTTTTTTCGAGAGACATGGAATGGGATAATTGTTCATTCAATTCTCTATTAGTGATCATGGTGAGGTGAAGCAGGCAGATCAAGTTGTAAATTTTATTAGAAATCCTGACAAATAATGCAATACTGTACTGCTCAACGTGCAAATGAAATGTGGGGATATATTAAAAGTGTTACAATTTTTTACTCGATTTTTAACTTTAAAATCTAATGGAACCCGTAAAATTTAATTAGGAAAACAGATTAGAGGTCCCCCGACTTTTGTAGACTTTCATACAATTTTAACCGATGAAATAATTAAAGCTACATATCTTCATCAAAATAAGGAATTTAAATGCAATTTTATCAAATCGACTTGATTTATTAAAAAAGACTGATTGCTACAATGTCTGATGCCGGTATTGCACAATTGCAACAGAGTCTAATAATATACCAAAATAGGACAAATAATCATGTAAGCATTGTTCAAAAACTGGTGAACATAAGCATATTAAAATTGCATGCATACTTTTATATGAGTTCATTTGACGCTTGGCTTGTGCCAAACAATATGAAACATGATGATGAGCTGTGAGAATGGAATGTGAAGGAAGATGAGAAGTTGATGATTTGATAATTATTAGTATAACTTGTATGCTACATGGTAAAAATGGTCAAGTAATCATATGGGAAAAAATATGGACTGCCAAAAAATAAAATTAGCTACTTTTCAAAAAATCAGAATGCATCAGCAAAATGCAACAATGATCTTGTAAAATACCGATGTACAGATATATATAAAGTAGAACGACTTGGATTTCATAATGATATTAAATAATTTGTTTTTCTTGTAACTGTTCAAATAAGTACCACCGAACATATATTAAAAGGTCTAAAGTAGTTTTGAAACATTTACACATTTATTGGTAAAAATACACTCAAAAGGCCACTGGATCAGTTACAGACAGCTAAATTGATATAACTAATAAGTATAACGGTTACAGTTTTTATAATTGTTTTCGAAAGACGGACTTTCCGGACGATAATTACTGACCATTTTACATATATTTTTATAAGTAAGCCTAGAAATAAGCTTTTTAACGTTAAAAATGTAAAGGACGGACCTACCGGACCACCGGAATACAAACAGGCAAGTAGTGGAATCCTATTAATTAGTATAAACGTGTACTCTTTCTATCAGGACACGGAATCAACTAGTTTTTTGGCTTTGTACACTATACTTTGTTTAAAACCGTGTGAACCAAATCAGAAAAAACAGATCTACAAATATTTCTAGTCTCTGTAATTATTCAGTCAGTTATGCTATTATGTAATGCAACGCATTTGAAAGAATTCTTTGTCATCCTTCTATCAAAAAAGATGCATTCATGCTCAAATTTTACAATTTAGTAAGTTGTGTAACAAGTGTAATTAATTATAATTGTGTGTTCTTTCACAGTTTGTCGGAAGCTTAAAATCTTTACCATAAATAGGAATAGCAAGCCACACACAAGAATAATTAAATCAAGCAGTCAGTCACTTTATAATTGAATGCATTGAAAGTCATTGGTTCATTTTTACCCAAACAAAACAAAAATATTTGTGTTGACATGACAGTTTTGCTACTTTATGTCGTGTTTTTGTGTTTTGAATTCTTCTGCAATTATTTTAAACGACAAGTAAATTGACTGACTTGACTGAATCAATCAAATGGTTAGATGAAGAAAAAATTACATAAGATCAGAGTTTTTGTGCAATGTATCACAAAGCAATTATACTTGGCTTGGGAAATTATATCGTTTCAAATTTTGTGACTATTTGTGAGGTTTGGTAGATTGACATGTGAAGATGCAAAGAACAGTTTTTACGCAAAACATTTATAATTGTATATCAGACATAGCGCATAACATCGCATCTTTTGTGACTATTAAGCCTGTTAGTACATGGAATGGATGACATAATTGAGAAAATGAGAGAGAAACCTTCAATTTCCGGATGAAAGCCTTTGTTATTGTTCATTGTCGTTGCAATCATGATCAAAAATACGTTTTACTGTAAATATTCCAGTAAAAACCGTTAAGACTTTTAATACAAATAAATGGAATATTTTGACAAAAAATTTAATTCGTTTAGCTTATGCAATCGAGCAACTTAACTAAATACTAAACATTTTTATTTCGTTTAAAAAATTGAGCATGTAAAAACTGGAATTTTTAAGCTTTTTAACGAAAAAATTCGATTAAGGCACAATTTAAAGACACACAAATTCAAATATACGAAAAACGAGCATCTAAATTTACAATTATGTTTACATCGACTCTAGTTTGAAATACGTTCTTGGATAAATGAGTGAAATAAAACAGTTCATAGTTTGATTTTACATGATAACTTGAAAACTTGACAAGTAGAAGCTTAAAATCACATCTGCTTAAATATTGCATGATCTCAGCTTACTTCAAAAAATAAAGGAGATACTTTTAATTCAGTATTTGAATTGAGGTCATGTCATAGAATTTCAGTAAAATATTTCAATTAAGCTTTGTTTCCTAAAATGGTTCTTAAGAGGTCTCGGACAATCTTATAAACTTTACTTGCCAAAAGTCAATATGAAGATGTTCAAGACTAGTGCACTTGAAAAATAACTAAAAATCATCTGTTGGTTAAGTTGTTTACAAAACTGCATAACTTTCAGTTTTAATACTAAAACAAATAAACTCTTCAAAGAACTCTTGAGAAAAATGTTAACCTTTTCTTTTCCATTTGTTTTATAATTTTCAAGGCAAAATGTAAATTTAATTACTTTGAAGAATCTTTCGAGAAAAAGTCTTTAAAAAGTGCAATAGCGTATTCATCATCATTGACATTCGTTTTGACTCATCGTTACTTCTTATGAAATTCTTTGTCAATTGAGTTGTTTATGTTTTATACTTATTCGTGCTTGAAAACTTAAACAAACAAACAAAAAAGTTTCCTTTGAAGAATCAATCAGAGAAATACTCATCATCCAATCATTCATCAGTCAATTTCAAAGAATAGTGAGACTTGACTTTTGTAAGATTGATAATTATTGAAAAAAACTTAAAAGTCATTGAAAATTCCCTGCCGACAATCCAAAAAAAGTATCCCATGGACTTCGTAAAAATATGTACAAATTTATTTAAATTGCAAAACAATTTTTTGTCGTGCGGCTGAAGATGCAACAATAGTGCTTGATAATTTTATTGAAACGTTTCGACGTCCTTTGAATAAAAATATTAACAATTATGTTTGTATTGAAGATTGATATAATTTTGCATTTAATTTTAACCCAAAAGAGTCATCAGTCATCATCTTTTTCCGAATGCTTTATGAAAATAGTAGTAAATGGGTACGTTCATAGATGATGTTACACAAAAACGTATTATAAACTTATGTACCAATTCAACTTTTTCTGGATGGCTTGCTTTTAACGTAATGTCTAAATGACCCCGTAACTTAGAAGTTTGTTGAAGTAATATTATCCCAGCGTAAACTTCGAAAATGCTTCTTTATGACATACAAAGTTACCCAATCAATGTTTTAATGATAATTAATATTCATCTCTTAATTTTCATTTCGCTTCAAAAGGTCTCAAGTTTCAAATTTTGTAAAAAATATTTTACCGATTTTCAAGCAAAATTCGCAATAAAAACACAACACTCAAATACATCTCTATATCTGAATGATCAATAATTACTTCATTTTGCAACGTGTTAGCGAATTGCTTATTGTACATTTGCCATTTATTTCGCAGTCCGAGTCATAATTACCACCTATTATTTGTACAATGTACAAGCGCACGCGCGTGTTTACACATTTTTAAAAAGCTGACACATGGCTATTTTGCTTGTACGTTTCTTGAAAGCGAATTTCGAAAAAATTGAACTTACGCATTTAAGCAAACGATATTATAAGCTATCAATAAAATCGTAAAATTTAAGGTTTATTCCATAATATTTTGTAAACCAGTTTTTATCAAGTATTAAAAGTTGGACGATTTAATTAAATTTTAAAACGAATGTCTATAAAGAAAATACAATAGGAACAAAGTAGAATTTTTTAAGATGACATTGTATTTTTTATTTTTATCCATCTTTTTGGCTCTTTTTTGTGTCACCCTCTTCCTGTCAAAACCAAATACTATATCATTTGCAAATAGCCAGCAGCTGAACTAGAAACTACACGAATATCAAGTTCATTCTTCTTCCTTCAATTTAAAAACCAACTCATCAATTATTTCGGCTGCTAGTATGCCACGTTGTCAAAGAAATAAAGAACACTAAAGACTACATATGATAATCATAATGTTCTCATTATTTGTCATTGAAAATTGACAAGTGAAAACGAAGATGCATGACTATTACCCAATTCAAGTTTATGTTCAAGTTTAACTTTGTACAATTATCTCCGAAGTTTAAACTGTTTTGATGGTCGTTACAGAAATTTGTATCAATAATCATTTTTCCTAAGGAAACAATTACATAATTTCATGTACTCCGAGTTTACCATATTTGAAACGTGTGCTATACATGAATTGCTAAATTATTTCATTCAATTTGACATCGGTTAAACGTTTTTCTACAGTTGAATAGAAAAATTCAAATTGATTCTATTCAAGTATCATTTTGCACGGTCGGTATATTGTCCAAGATAAACGTATTAAAAGATGGAAAAACGATCCCCAAATTGTTTAAAAGTTACTTAATTATGTATGATCATGAATTTATTCAAAAGAATTTCAACAATGCATGTAATGTAAGTCATAAAGTAAAATAAAGCGATGCTTGTCTTTTTTTAACGGTGTCCTGTCTTGTCAAGTGTAATAGCCGTTTAGAAATATAAAACGTTAACAGGATAATAACTATGTCTTTTCGAAATGAACATAAATTGCTATTCTTTAAGTATTTTTTTTCTAGGTGATAACAAGACGGTTCAAAGACAGTTTAATTTTAAGCTTGAAATATGTTAAAAGATATTTATGCAAATTTTAAAGTTTAAAACGTTTTTATTATGATGATGATATATTTTCATATTATATGTATTTTTCATTTCATGTCAACGTCATCATCAAAAAGCTATTCAAGTGTGCTAAGTGCTCATGACATATATTTAACGGTGGAACAATTCAAACACATACAAGACGATTTACATGCACCTGTCCTGATGCTTTGTTATGATTTAGTAAATAGTTTGTAAGCTTCAGTGTAATAATGCATTATTTTCTGACACGTAATAAAAATATAGGGAATGTGTTTATTACGCAAACATGTGACATTGCCAATGAGTGCATAAAAAATGACCAGCTATTATATAGCTTTGTCAAAAAAAATTGCAATTTAAAAACTACAAACAATTTTGTGGAGTCGTTTACTTCTATATTAGCTTTTTGTAAAAAAATATTACTGTATGCAATATCAAAAGCCGAACTACGAAACTAACGTCATATATTTTGCGTTCATTATTTTAGAAATTTTCTTAAAACTGATATATTTAAAAGGCAATCGATTGTTTTTTAAATCTATTCATTAAGTATATGGTCTTTTTGGAAACAAATATTTTATTTAAAACCAAAATGTCAAAAAATAAAATCATTTTTTGTTAACAATTCTACACGACACCAAAAACTAACAAAACCAATAAATCGTTTTTTGTATAACGTCCACTCCCATTAACGTACCCTGTGTCCTTTCATTTTAATTACTAACCAACATTAAAAAGTACATCTGTTAACTGACCATCAAAATTACACCTCTCATAATTACAACTCACACACGCCTTCCTAATTTACCACTGAGCCATTTACAATGACATTTGTAAACTAACACCACAAAAAGATAAACATTTTATTTTACACCTTTCGCCTCTCTCGAAAAATTTCATCATAAAAAATATATTAATCTTCTTCACTCAATTATAACTGTACACCTTACCGATTCATTTTGCTACACATTTCTTCACAAAAAATTTGCTTTGGGGAAAAGAGGAACATATCACTAGTTTACAGACATATCATATCATTTTTTGCCATAACCGTAAACAAAAAGTGCACAAGAGTTCGTCTCTATTGCATAATATGCAGCAATTGAAGACAAGCGCATCACAAAAATGTCATCATTTCTAGCCTTAAGCTAAAGTGCATTATTTTTTGGTGATAATATTTCAGTGATAATGGTATCGTCTTAATTTGCCTCCAGGTGTCATTCATCTACATCAAATCCACCCTCAATTCACCTTCCTACTATCCAAGTAAACATTGAGCAATCACGGTCATCATTTCAACATTGTCGTCAAAGTTTAACAAAAAAATGTTGAAATATTTATATCGTTTAAATTTACTTGACTTTTAGAAAAACATAACTATTGGTGTATTTGTACCACAATATCGATTTAAAAACAAATATATTTTAAACGTATCGAATAAAACTAAACGTATTTCTTCTAGACATATTTGCGAGCTAAATTGTTCTTCCGGTTGCCTTATTGCCATTTACTATTTAAAATTTTAATTAAACACTAAACTATAATGAAATTAAAAATCGAACAAATATTGAAT